>KI915045.1:6572666-6590800 GCA_000473445.2 Anopheles farauti
GGGGGGGGGGGGGGGGGGGGGGGGGGTGGAAGCGAGTAAGAAGACAAAGCAGCATGATTTCCATATCGGCTGTGCCGCGTGCCGTACGCTGTTTCGCTTGCTGCCATTTTGGTGTGATTTTATTTGCATCCACGCGCGGGTTTTTGGGAGGGAAAAGTTTAATGTTGCTTTTTTTCTTCCTCTTTTAGGCCACCCCCTCCCCTCCTGGGCGCCTTTGTTTTGTGCGAGATGAAGATATCCCATTAGTTCGCCCATAGGGGGTTGGAGCAAGAGAGGAGCGGTCAGAGCAGAGATGAATGATATCAATTTTTTCGCAAAGCAATCAATCAGTGCGCTGGTCAGATAATGGAAACAGAAGGGAGAGGCAGCGAGAAGCTGATGGGTGTAACACGATAAGCGTAGCACGAATACGAGGGTGATGTGGTGAAGATTTCACACTAAAAAAAAAAAAGCTGAGTCAAATGTTTTGTGCGGCTGATGCAAAATTTTGGTGTCGCGTTTGCATTCAAACACACCGCTTTCAGGCGCTGCTAAATGTTTCATTAATTTCCATTGTCCTTCAGCGGCTCGCAAAAGTGTACGGTTGATTGAATTATAACGACTGCTCCGACGTGGGTGCGCCTGTTTTTTATTTGCGCCTCAAAAAACCATTGAACGGAAAACTTATCGCAATCGAGTGAGGCTCCCGAAAAGAAAAACCCGCCCCGCAATAGGAGACATGCAAACATAGCACACACCTGGTACGGCTGGTAGCTCTTTGCATGACGTTTGGGCATCGTGCACATGAGCGGAGAGTTTCTGCATCAACGCAACGAGGCTTCCATCGAAGCACCTCGAGGGAATTTCGAGCTCGAGACACCAGCTCTAGCCTTTATGGGCAGGGCATTATTTTCACTCAATAGATTCGGGAAAGCCGCGCACTCGAGCACACACACACACACTCACACATACGCCCGCTGCGACTGCTTACACATTCATGAACCCATTCCGATGGGCACAATAGAGAGCAAAGCACAACATCGAACGGGAAGAATAAACCAAGCGCAGGTAATAGTAACGCGACCATTGTCGTGCACACTTTTTATACAAAAAAGCAAAGAAGCTTGTTTACATACCTGACGAACGATACGTTTGGGATTAAGTTCATCAAATGCTTACCTGCAACGAGAAAAAGATAGTTGTATCAGAATTGAGAACTATTGAAGGTAATTAATTTAAGAAAATATTTAAAAAATATTAGAAACTAACGCATTGCATGCTTTTAGGCGCAAATATCAGCCCAAAGTTATGCAATTTCTTAACAAAAATTATTGCTGGAATAGAAGTGCTGTCAAATGAGTTTTCATGATAATTGCTTAGTTTTTCTTATTTTATTTAAATGAAGTAATTTAATTACTAATTTTAATAACAGTGAAATATTGAACCTTAAAAGAAAACAAATATTTGTACATTAGACATCTAGGCGCAATATCACTTGTTGAACGCCTAAAAATATACACTCTTTCCACATATTCACTACATAAAAAAAACCATTTAGTTCTAACTTTCTTCGTAACAATCAAATTTCAAATTTACGTTCGTATCATAAGAATTGCATACCTGTAGGCGCTACTTAATAACACTACCCTGCGCTACGTATCATACCCAACTAACTTCCCGTTTTCAATGAACAACTACCACGCATTCAAGAGCTGGTTCTGATGAATTTTTACTGCCCATTTCTCGACGCGGCTGGTAACGTTCTCCAGGCAAACCCAGAACCGTGCCACAGTGAAAACAGCGATGAATCGCTCTCGGTTTGATTTGCTCACCGTTCCACCACCACCGAGCGCGCCAAACTTCACCACCCAAAAACACATGATGAATGGTGATTTTCTACCCTCGGGGCATAACTTTAATCATACTTCGCTCCGTTACCATCGGCGGAACCGTCCTCCGAGAGGGGCCCGAACTGCATTCATGCGTGGCATTGAAAAGCGACGATTTGAAAAGAAAACTTTCCGCACGAAGCCGCGCATAATGGTGGTTTTCTTGTAGGTGGGTTTGCTTGCTTAGCGAAACCACGGCTGGGCACACATTAAACTCACTCTCTCCTTCGCTCTCTTATCGACGTTTATTGTCCACGGCGAAGGACGAAACGCTTTGTGCAAGTAGTGCGTACGATTCGCGACCGAGTGTGGGTGAAGTGAGTGTTTTTTTTTTTTTTTTATTTCGATTATATGATTTCATCGCAAAGAACGCATGGCCTCCTTATCGTTGGGTTCGCGTCTGTTGGCAGGGCGTCTGGGTGGAGCGTTTTATCCGCCCCTTTCAAACAAATCAAGAAGGAGGATGATTTCGGAAGGGCCCGTAGGCATTGCGGGCATCATCCCACCTGCTTCCCATCCATGCTGGCGCCTCCATACACACATTATCGTCATAATAATCGCATCGCTTGTAGTACAAACGTTCATATTTTGCTGCCGGCGGGTATCGCGGCAACCCGGACAACACGCGTCTAGCATTCTGTCCGTCCCAGACTCCACCTCCACCCGGGGCACTCAAGCCTGCTCTCGTTTGCGACGTGTGCGACCGGAAAAACGAAAACAAAAACCACAAACACACACACACGCGCATCCGGTTGGGTCCGGATTTTATTCTCGCTCCGACTGCGGCACGACTTACGCATTCCGCGCACGCTTCGCTATAAATAAACACTTTATGGGCAGCGATAAATCGTCCCATTAATTGGTTTTTAAACATGAAGAGATAGTGATGATGCTAATGATGCTTCTGCTGCTACTACTTCCGATGCGATTTTTGATGGAGCAGCTGATTTTTGTTCGTTCCCTTGTCGAGTTTTTTTTCTCTCTGCCATTTGGTGATGTGGAAAATTTATTCAATGGTTTCGGACACGCCAACAAAACATCGTTGAAGTGCGATGCCGCTTGATAGGAGAGAGAACCATATTTTCAATGAGTATCCATTTTGAAGTGTTGTGCGAAGGGAATTTATTTGGTGACAATTTTGAAACAGTAACAGATGGATGACAAGAAATATTATTGAGTTTTTTAATGTTTTAAATCATTTCTGTTGGAAAACTTTTTTATGAAAAATACATTTTTCAACAGGCGTTCCTTTAGATACATTTCACAAGAAGTTATACAACCGCAATCCAAAAACACTATTGCATTTCTTTCGCGATTTTCGCAACACACAAGAGTTCCTCGAACACGTCCCAAGAAAGCGTCTTCCACCCTTTCCCACCCATAAAGCATGCAAAGACGCAACGACCAAACTTGCACTCGTGCGGAAGTGATTTTCTACCGGTCAAAGCTTTCTCTTTTCAAGCATTTCCGCTCGTATGGGTCACTTTCAGTGACCGAGCGGCGCGGGCAAGGGACCTGTTGAGCTTTAATCCTTTCCTGACTTTTATTTCTTGCTCACCAGGACCGGTTTCCAATGGCGAAATGGTCTCCCCATCAAACCGGTTGCCGGACCGGAAAAAACAGACATTTCAACAACTCCACAGGAAGCGTCGTTCGGTGAATGACTCACGGCAAACAAAAATAAAAACAGAAAGCAATGGCAGCTTGGATGAGTGTGTTTAGCATATTTTTATCGGCTTGTGGCCGACGGACAATACCGAACCCCCGAGGGCAATGAAAAGTTTTCGAAGTTGCCTGCACCGAAGAATATGTTCTCCCGGCAACTGCTCGGCAAAGAATAAATTACCGATTCGAGAGTCGGGTAGTAGAAGAAAGTAGCAACAGCGCATGTTCAGCACCGGGTTCCCGTCGAGGATATCCGCTTTTCAATTGCATTCCGGTGAACCCGTTTCCGGTGGCTGATGATGTACTCCCCCCACCCAAGGGGTGGAAGGGCTCAGTTTGCTACGATTTGTCGATTTTCGGTAGAGCGTTTTTGCTACCAGGAGAGCATGCTGGAGCGTGTGTGTGTGTATGGTTTCGGTTCTAAACATATGCAAGCGCTACTAGAACGTCCTGTGGAGGGTGTAAACGGGCTCGCACAGCATCCTCATTCCAGTGATGGAGTTATCGAGGCGAGAGTACATATCCGGAACACGGTGGTTTATATAAACACACGCACTATAGTTGTGTTTATCGAAAGTGAGGGGTTGTGTCATTCAAATTATGGTGAAAATTATTTTGTAAAATAAAAATCGATCATTAGAAAGGTCAATAGTTGGTCATGAAGAAAATATGAAAACCAAAAATACACAACAAACTCTATTTTATTTCTTTTTTAATTTATCGAAATCCCCTCTAATTTCAGGTTTCCAAAATAAGCTCCATCAAAGTAGCCACAAACCCACGATCACCTTCTCTCTTTGTGCACGCAGAATTTCTACCTCCCAGCCCACATACATACCAACCCAAGTAGCCTACTTATCCCGAGCAAGCGTCACCTGACCATCCGGCATGTCCGCTATTTACGGTATGTGTAATAAAACTAAATACCGTTCATCTATGTAAATCTTCTTAACTAACGAACACAGCAGCGGAGAAACCGTATCGGAGGTAAATACATGCTTCCTCCCCCATCCGCCATCGTCTCGAGAGGGCCAGGTTCTTAGTGTTATAAATCCGGTCGAAAGGACCAAAAACCCCAAACCCCTCCCAGGGCTCCTTCCAGTCCAACCGATCCGATGTCAATGTTTAATTACAGCATCTTTCCGTCGCAGTCCTCTGTTGCACACAACACCTATATGTGTGTTCTTGGCGGGTGGTTTAGATGTTTGGAGAGCGAGAGAGAGTGAGACGTATGTGATAGTGTTTAGATAAATAGAGTTTAGAGAAGCCTCCGTTCGAGCATGGGACCTTGCTGCGGCGAACTATAACTCCAGCGAGTTTTCTAACTCTAACACGCAAAAGGCAGATGGAAACTAGTTTCGAAACGAATCAATTTCATATAGCAAAACCAGCTAATTATGATGTTCGTTCGTGTACGTGGCAGCCGGAGCTAGTTTGTAGCCTTTTTCAGTGCCAACTATGAACTAACACGCGCCTTCTCCTGATACAGATTTCGCACTGGATGCTGGAGTACATAATGTTTTCATACACTTGAGCATTAAACAACTGTCCCATGAACAATCCTGCATCAGCATGCCATCCCCTCATCGGTTCATGTGCTCCTGGTGCGCCGGGCGAGCATTTTAAACTCAGCGTTTAAACTAAGCAGCACGATTAGAATCTCTCGATTCGTTACCCCCAAACACGACGTTGCTACCTACAGCACGGTCTGCGCTCCCGCTGCTGGATCGAGCACTGCCAAAAAAGCCAAAAATTTCCTCCAACTTTCTCGAAAGGGTGCGAAAAAATTTTTCAAAAATTTTAAAGTTAAAATTTTACCTATTTTACCGGTTCGAATGAAAGGTTGGTTGCTCCAGGAGCTCAGAATTGTGAGGATGAATGTTTGTTTTTTCCACTATCTACAAGTTAATTAACATATTATGCGCACTAGTGCGTGCTAGTGAGGGTGACGTTCGAAAAAGTTTAGATAAATCGGTTTAGTTTAGAAAATATCTAGCCAAACCTGTTCGGTTCCGAACAGGGCCGAAGGACGCCAGGAGCAGGAACACCACAAGCGCTTCCATATTTATAACAATGAAGAATGTGCCGGAGGAGAAATAATCGATTCCGAATTCGTGACGGAACGGAGGAACCGGTGCTGTTGGTAAGGGAAACTAGCAGCTCCCTATACGAATCGTTTTCCAAATGTTGTCCCACACATAACCTCACTTCATCACACTGCCCAACTAGCATAATTTGAGCGCACAGCACACACATAAATTGCTGGATCGTTATCATAAATAGCGTCGTCTTTTCGTGAGTGAGAGATATCCTAATGATGTGCTGCCACGCAGAGTCCAGAGCCGGGTGGGTTGTAATTCATTTTCCGGCCTCTTTCCCATCCTCCCCCGTGCAGGGAAGGGGTTCTATGCTGTGTTCGCTTGTGTTCTCGCATCGAATTTTGGAGCGGATGAAAACATTCCACCCGGGTTTAGTGTTTCCTGCCCGGCCTTTGGGAGTGTTAATCACGCTGAGCGCGTGCGAGCGAAAGAAAAGGAAAGGAGCCGATCGCATCCTTGTCTGGCTCACGTCGATAGAGTTCCACGCAACAGGTTTCTCCGATCGATCCCCTAGCGAAGGAAGTGTTCATTTTCTTTGCTTTAACTATTTCGAAGCTAGCACACCGAACAGGAGCCCATGCTCGGGAGCACCAGCGGCCACGCGGCCGGAAAACTTTCGGTTTGCATCCCGCCTTTGTGTACAGCAACGCCGCACGTGCTCGTCTATGTGCGACGCTCTGCCCGAACACGGCGGCATTTGTATGAGTAGCACGCCATAGTTGGGAGCGTTTTTCCACCCAGCACCCAGCAAGGGTGCGATATAAATGGGCGGGAATAAATTTCTAAACACAATAAGTGGCGAATTTCCAGCCGCCCTGGCTGATGTGTGTCTGTGCTTACCGCGCTGCATAACTTTCAGGCGTTCACCGGGCATCAAATGATATTTTATTCAGCACATATTTATTGCCACCAGTAGGAAGGTAATTTTTTGCGTATTCGTAAAACGTTTCGCTTTGCACTTCGTACAAACGAGCATGGTTGGGTTGGGGTAGGGAAGGAGGTATTCCGATTGTGTATAAATTTATAATGCTTCCCCGATATCGCGTTTCCACTGGACGCCGATTCGAGCGCAGGAAATCATCCGACCCAGCCCGGGGGGATGGAGTTACTGCGTCTGAATGATTGAAGAAGCCGTACAAAGTGTGCAGTGCTACATTGTTACAGTGATTTGGATGTTGAACTGTAAAGCACGAAATAGGTGTTCCAACCGATAAACAAGATGAGCACTGGAAGAAAGATAAACAGATTAACGCACAAGGTGGACAATGGAAAGTACTAAAAACGAATAGTAAAATGTGACCCTTTCTCCATCCCTGCGGGACGTTAAATAGTTTTCCTCTCCGCTCCAGCGTGACGAAAAACTTCAACCCCCCTTCCCCACCCGAAAAATCGTCGAGAGGATGATGCGCCCGTCATCCAGCAGAAAAAGGAGCAAACGAAAGGGAGAGAGCGTGACCCGCTCGAGAGCCCCGACAACAGTAATAAAGTGCGTAACAAGTATTTTGGCGCCACTCCGTCCGGATATGTCCCCGTCGCCGTCGCCCTCCCCAGCCGCCGATTCCCATCTGACCGTAGCCGGAGCGTCCGGATGGGTGGAATCTGCTCCGTATGTAGATGAGAGCGATACCAATTACTTGTCAGGCGCGCACTAGTTTTCAAATATTATTCCGTGCGCTTCCCTCGGTGTTGAGCTTGGTGGCGGCGGGTCGACGGACACGGATGAAGGACACTAACGAACATGTTTAAAGCACACCCACACGAACGAAGCCGACGGGTGGCACCGGAAAGTACTGTCATTTGCATTTTATGAAGCTTCCCCATGCTGCTGCATACAACGCGATTTTCATCCATCACCACGGCATGCTTCGTCGTCGTCGTCGTCCCCGTTTCGGGTCAACCCGAGTGGATACGGTCACCGATCCATTTGCATCCTTGATCTTTACCATTTGCCTCGGTGGGAACGCATTTTTCACTTTCTTTTCATTAAACGCAATATCAAACAAACATGTGGCGCGGGGGAGGAGAGCCTTGCTGCCTGTGGCGCATGTGGACGCGGTACGATGACGTACTTTATCGTTCAATTTGAATGGATGTCTTCATTAGGCGACAGCCGGCGTCCCGGTGACGCATGCTCTAGAGAGAAAGTGCAGCAGTAGAGACGGTTCTGAAAGGCAGATGCTGTGTGCGATTAAAAATTACCTTTGTTTGCCATCTCGATCAGTCAAAGTCTTTTTGGTTTGAATTTTTTTCAAAGAAGCACAGGGTTTCATGCGACAATCGATTATGACGCCATACGAAGCCTCAAGCTTTTTCATTTCATAGTTTGAGCAACAAAACCTTCAATTCGGAAGCCAAAAACCGGTATGCCAAAAGTGCAGAATATAACTTAAATAATTTTGTTCAACACTGTTGTGTGTATTGCATACATTTTGGCGGAAAATTGAATTTTTTTGTTAAGAAAGGAAGCAGATTGTTATTCCATTTTGTAAACTTACAGAAGGATTTTTTCATTTTAATTAAACGGTTTGAAATGCTAAGACCTACACATTGTTTTGGTGTGAATGTTCCAGCTGGAAAGTATACTAAGAAACACAAAAATACAATGTCTACGAGAAACCCTACACAAACGCCTCCACTAGCTGTTTGTGTAGTTCCTTGCAGTGAAAAACAAACTACGAACGCAACAGAACCATAAACCATTCGTCCGAAACAGCAACGGCATATCATGCAGCGAACGCATCACCCAAAGTGGGTGGAGGGGCGTACTCATTACTCGATTACGTTCGACCACCTACCGGGGCGATGGCGTCGTCGTCGTCCGTCGTCATCGTTCCTTTTTTTTGTGCGCTTCATTTTATCGGCCGGCGAAATTCGATACCTTTCGGGACGGAAACGATTCCCCGCCAGATGACGGCGACGACCTGCTGCTTCACTGGGAAACGAGTGCTCACAACAACAAAAAAGTGGGAGGCAAACAAGCACTTACATCTCGCAGCCTCCCGAGATCCCGATTTGCCGATAAGAACAGTGCGCCGATACGTTTTACCGGGAGGAAAAAAATCGAACTTTCGATGGTCCATATGGAAGATGCCTGTTTGGGTGGGTGTGTGTGTTTTTTGTTTTGTTTTGGGTTCACTTCGAAACTAAGTAGGCGGAAATGGCGTGCCTACCGATAGGCCACTTCCAGCCAAATGGTGGTCATTTGATACGCAGCTCCCGTTGCTCCATCGTCGCTCCGTTTCAATCGATGTACTTCAAGTTGTGGCAGCGGCAGGAACAACAAAAACGCACGCACACACGCATCTTCGCCGTAAAACTACTCTAACCGAGGCGAGCCCCGGCCACCAACCCGGAGAGTGCCGGAAGTTGTCAATCCATCCATCACGTGAGGGTAGCGTGCCGCTGGGTGTGAGCGAGGCAACCGTCAGGACATGTTTCCTAGCGGATATATTTTCATCGTGCCTATTAAACACTTCGCCCGCACTAATGGCCTCGCCATCGGCATCGCATGGCGAACGCAAATGGATTAAAGTAACTTCTGCAACCGTTGGTGGCAGTACGTCTTGTTGTGTTCGTTCTTTTTTTCAGGCCATCGGGAGGGAATTCAGAACGGAAGGATAATATTTCATCCCTTGTTTAACCTTATTGAGTGTATTACAAGGATGGTTCGGTGTGGTTGGGGAAGGGGCACGTTTGGGCGATTCTAAATAGCGAATAAAACTTTCACGGACGTTTAGTTTACCAAAGAGGGCTCCTGTCTTTATCGCTTGGCAATAAACAATGATAATCAAATGGTGAATTGCTTTTAAATTAATTGGAAATGTTTCAATTAATTGCAAAACGCTTAACAGGCTAAAATAGTTTTTACATGTTATAATTCGATTAAAACTCGGTGTACGTTCTTAGTCCATTGGATAGCGCTATCGTAACAATGTTTACGAGCATTTAATGAAATAAAAAACAAAAAAAAAATTAAGACACGTTTGCGAATTGTTACAGATAATTTCCGCCTAACTGTATGCTATTTGTTTGTTTATCTTACTAAACTGAAAACGATTTTATATTACCGAATTGAGGGTTTGAAATTAACTGTGGCTACTTCCGAAAACACGGCTCCATGTTTTGTATCGCGTGTATTTGTTCAATCTTGTGAATTAGAATATAAAACCGCCTAAAATTATGCACGATATGTGCGCCCTCTGTAGTAGACTTTTAGCACCTACCATGAACTTTATCCGCCAAATACCACAAAAACATAATAAAACTCGGTCCCGGATGGACACGAGGCACACCAATGACGACCAAGCTTTTATAGGCTCACAACCTACGTCTTAAGTGCCTTCCAAAATTGAAACTAAATTGCACCTCGTACACGAACACACACACACACACCATCGCAATTAATCATCATCTTTCGGCGGAGGGTAACACGCATGGCGCACTTCATTTTATTTTCCAGCCATTCCCTCCGGACAAACCTTCGAAAACCATTCCGAACTGAGCCGTAGTTTATTTGCCCACTTGCGATTCTCATTGCTGTCACTTTATGGTTGCCTTTGTTTGCGCTGCTGCAGCGATAATAATTCTTTAATCCCTTTTCGTACCGTTTCGGTGGAGGAAATAGATCATCGCGCTCACTATAGCTGTAGAGTGAGCATCACTTGTTTAACACGATTGTAGGATTGACGATGAGAAATAAAAAGCACAACCCCCATTTGTCTTCCCGGAAGGTACGTTTGTCAACAGTTGCAGATGGACGCGTGGCGGTTTTTTTCCTTCTTTTCCATTCCCTTCCTTTATAAACGGCCTACTGTAATAATCCTTTCCATATGCGTTCGTTCGAATTGAAATTTATCGTCAACGCTTTTAGTGTTCCCCTGTTGTTTTGAGGGCAACCTGCGTGACCTTTCCAAATTGGGTCGAGATAAAAATCACCTCGCTAAGGAGTGGGGGAAAGTGTTTAAAATAATTGCCCGGAAAATCACCACCAAAAACATAAACAACTATTTGCAATAAATATCTATGACCGCCACCTTTGGCCGTTAATATATTGTGCGTAGTTTTCTCGTGCAAAGGATTAGCACCTTGATGTGCCATAAATTCTACTTTTCTTTGGCCAAAATGTCAACCGTTCCGCCCCGTGTATTGTTCGCCGTGTTTCCTTCCTCCGTTCCTCATACAAAGCGGCTTTTATCGTGCTTTGACGAAGGTCACCTTCGGTCGAGTGGGGAAAAATTATCGAACGCAATACACCACCCACCAAATACCACCGGAAACACGATCGCGCGTGGTGCAATATATTGGTTTGCGAACGTTTTGTGTCCGGGCGCCTTAGGAAGCCTCCTTAAGCCTTTCGCTGACAGGCATTGACTTTTGGGCCAACTCGAACCCGCATCTTCACCTCGGGGGTGATGGGAGAGAATGATTTTACATAAGCAAATAAACGTTTTGGCACGGTTTGAGAGATGTGCTCGGTCATAAATTTCCATTCCCACTTTCCCATCAACAGCGACGGTGGCAACACTCGGGGTAAAGCCAATTGTTCGAATTTTGTTTTCTTTTTTTCTACTGATACTTTTATTATTATTTAGAGGCCTTTCAATTATTTATCCTGCTGGGTATGACATACGTATGTGGGGTGATAGAAGTAAAAAATAACGAATAACGTAAGTGTACGTGCCCACTTTCACCCGGTTTTGCACCCACTTGCTCCAACGGTGAACCTTCTGTTCGCCTCCTGACGGTGACAACATGTCCCGAATGAAGAAGACATGTTTTGACAGCTAATCTTTTCCCCGTATCTG
This sequence comes from Anopheles farauti, assembly GCA_000473445.2. NCBI lineage: Eukaryota > Metazoa > Arthropoda > Insecta > Diptera > Culicidae > Anopheles > Anopheles farauti. The sequence continues at coordinate 6,584,103 of KI915045.1, forward strand.
CCCACCGCCCAATGGTGCCTATACAGAAACACACTCACACACACACATGTACCTTACTTTTATATCCATCCATCCATCTTTCGCGCTTTGTAATGGCGGCAGCCGCGGAATGTGTGACGCGCTTCCCCGTCCCAACTATTTCCTTCCTTTCTCTGCTGGTCGCAGCTTTCCGCGCAAGAGCCGGCGCAAGTAGTTGCACGGGCTTTTCTTTCAAGCAATTATTGTCAGCCACAAGAAACATGTCTTCGCTTTCAGAAGCATTCAGGCGCGGGGTGGGGGAGGGCCTGGTTTGGCTTCTCCTGCGGCACGTCCTGGCCTTGGCATTTTTCCATGAAGTGGCACACACCTTTGCTTGTACCGCCCCGTTGTGTCACATCGTTCAAGGACGAATTTCCACCTTTAGCAGGCATCTTTTTTTTTGCGAGAATTTTCGAGCATTACCCGTAGTGGCTTTTGGGGATTTTTCTTTTGCCTCGGTGAATACATTATCGTCGCGCTGTACGCACCATAGGATGACAATGGACAAAAGTAAAAAATATATGCTCGAAAGCAATAATTTCTAACGCCAAAAGTTTATTAAACTAATAATAAATCTATGTGTTAGATCTGTGTTAGAAAAAAAATTGTGATAACGAAATGCTAAAATGTTTGAGAAAATTAAATAAAATCAAAGGTGGTATTGTAACGATACATTGCATACATTCAGGCGCAAAATTAGCTCGGACACAACCCTACCCGATGGAAGAGGAAGCAATATAAAATGTGATAAAATCAATTATTTTCCATTAAAACATGCTTCATTCGTAGAGAGAGTAAGCTTTGTCGCATTATTGAATTAAAACCATTATTTTAAAATTCAGATCGAAATCTTCACTATTCAAATTTATGCCATACGCCACTATCGTCGCACCCACAATCGGCGGTGGAAACATACGTGAAAAAATAAAAATATACACCACCTTTACGCCGAACAAAAATGGTGAAATGTCACTGGAAATGTTTTTTTTTCAACCTCAACTCCACCGAAATCGCAACATCTCCTTTTAGCCCAAAGCACGAAACAAGATGCACCATAGACCGAAAACCACCCCAACCGGGATAAAACTTTACCAGTAAACACTTTTCTTTTTTTGTTCCCGTGTCCTGTACATGCTTGAGAGCCTTTTGCACACCTAACCGGAAGTGTGAGATGCACCTACTGTCGGAGAGTGGTTTATGTGTCGTCAACACTCAGGGCCAAACGCAGCGGCGGTGATAGTGTCGGAGTAAAGTGCACTAAAGGGTACAGTTTTTCTACACCCCCCAGGGATAGGTAACGGTGCAGGAGACGCTGGAAGGATTCGGGGGCAAAACGAGAACCACAAACCAACATCCATGGCGGCAGACGGAACTTTTACGGTTGAACGACAATGGAAACAAAAGGCGCTTTTCGGGTTTGGGACCAGCTCATTCCGGGTTGAAATGCTCATTTTCGTTCCTTTAATGAGCCGGTGCTGACGATGCGAAGGCGAGTCGAGAGGGATAGTTTGACTCGTTGCGCTACACCGTCGTTACAAGCTGTTTCGAGACGTTTCGCCGAAAGAAATCACACTCGCAAACCGTGCTCGGCTCGTCCACTTCAAGCGTCCCAAAGCGCCAAAGTCCCCTTCCCGTAAACAATTCATTATCCTGATCCATCGCTCAGTTCATCTTGTTTTATTGCAACAAATCAACCCGCCCCTCTCGGAGCGTGTGCTTCATCACCGAGCCCTTGTCGCTTGTCGCTTGTAAGTTTAACGACCAAAGCGTCTTTAGTACCTTCCGCAAACGCAAATCCGCCCCCACTTCCCGATAATGATGATGATAACGATGAAAATTCTAATGAAATACTTTACCACCCACCGCCGAGCAGCGCGCGCGCGCACCGAAAGAGTCATAACGCTAACGGAGCGTTACGGAGCGAGGCAAACGGGTCCATCATGTCGTGTGTGCTCACTTTGCAGCCATTTAGGCGCAAAAGCGAATGAACGAGAGCGGGCCCCACGAGAGGCTGCGAGAGGGCGCTGTAAATTACAATATGCATATACATATTTTTTCGCCCACCCCTGCCTTCCCGTCCCTCCCCTTCCCCCCTTCGTAACCTCCTTCGGTTAACGTTCCGGCACGCGCTATCAACGGCATTTTGCATGAATTTTTATTCCCTCACTTTTTATTACATCTGTTTGTGATGTTGTTGTGCTGTTGTGACCAGACAACAACAAAAAAAAAGATGAAAAAACTTCCTCCGCATGGCGAAGTTGGTGAAGACGATCGAAAGTGTGGGCGTGGGAGCATGCGAACGAGAGGCGCATGATTGTTGATAATAATGTTGTTGTTGATTACAGGGCGGCCAAGTGCCGATGGTAAAATTTAAAGCACACCGACCGCGCAGAACTTGACGACGATGGCTGCGTTGATGGCTATCTATCGCTGGTTGGAATGAAATGAGTAAAATCAAAGGCGCCTCGGAGCGAGGGCGCACACTTCGATCCGGCCCCGGGGTGACAAAAATACACTTAAGCATCCGTGTGCTGCAACCCCGCACACTGTTCGGCTTCGTGTGTATCCACGGCATGATAATATGCTTCGGCATCATTATCATTAGCGCCCGACGGGTTCACATCGTGCGCTTTTGGTCGTTGCCCGTTTTTTCTCCCCGCTCAAGATGGGATGACAATGACGACAGCAACAACTTCAACCCCTCCACCCTTCTCCCCCTGCCACACGTTCCGATAGCAAAAGACGGTTTAACGGATGCATTGTGACGCCCGCGTCTCTCGCTTCAAATGGTTCCGATTCTTACCGTTTACGGCCACCAACACCGATCTCGCCGATGACGCCGGTATTAATCTTGCGACTTCCCCTCCAGGAACGCCCGCCAATACACCCCCACCCGTAATGGATGACGCGGCATTAAAAGGCCACGCGGGCGACGGGCGATTTGCATGCAAACAGCGGGTTCCGCCAACTCGTTTTATGGCAGCTTTTAATACACATCAGCACACGCGGCGCTTCGCCATAGCCGGCCGCTCTCGCTTCGGAAGCGCCGGAAACTATCGCTAGGAAACATGCATTTGCGGGCTTATTTTGCATTTTGGTTACTCCGCATAACGCGGGTTTCATTAAACTCATAGAGTGATGCGGGTTGATGCGAAACGATGTACATTACTCTCAGATAATCTTGGGCATGCAACGTTTAGGTTAGGCCATTTTGTATACCGCTTTAGAAATTTAATCAAAACATTATATTCCTATGGTATTTACAAAAGCACTTTTTCTTTTTTTTTATTTTCGCAATTTTTATAAACTTTTAAAATATATTCAACCAATTTTATGCCAAAAACTGTATATGAAACCTTACCAAAGAGCATTTTGTGTGATCTTATTTCTCCTCTCCTGAATTAGCTTAAGAATTTAATTTAAAAAAAAAACGGTATATGAGCCTATGTTTCCTCATTCCCTGGATCTGGTTTGTGTCTCGGATAACTTTGCGCCTAAAAGCATGCAATATTAAAACTTTATTTGTTTTTTTTTTTAACTCCAAACTAAACACGATTACTCTTTCAACCTGCTGGTGCCACATGGATTAATTCAATGTATTTTCTAATGAGTACTTTAATATGTTTTTTAAGGGAAAAAACGACCAATTATTATTGGTTGTAGCGTCAAAACAAATGATTTTGTAATTACTAAACGAACTGCAGGTTAAATTAAAATTCAAAATACAATGCTGATTTGTACTCCATTTGTAAGCCCCAAATGCTCCCAAATTACTAAAAACGCTCTCGTTTCCACTGCCAACATGCCGAATCGGGTTTGGAATGAAAAAAGAAAACACTGCTTATGTGGTAGCACCCGCAGTGGTGAAAAAAGCAACCTCTTGCATTGCCGTTCGAATTGCATCGCAAAATGATCTCGTTGATTTTAAGCACCATCATCATCAAACCCGCTGCCTGTGCTTGTAACATTAGATTCGCTATGCTTCCACACCAAAAAGCCAATATACCTTCTTCTGGGTACACACACAGCTCCACTAATGGTTTTCACACTCTCCTCCCGTTCTTTCTTCCTCTTTCCTTCTCTTTCTCCCATCCTCATCCAGCGCAACTTCCGCCGGGGAAAAAAGGTGTGCGAGAGGTCCCGATGAGGTCTCTCGCTCAATCAGTTTTCCATCGTGCATCGTCTGTCGGCACGATAGCCTCAACCGGCGCTTCCATCGTGGGTTATAAAATGCATGGAAGCGCACCGGTGCGACCGGAAAATGAAACCAACCCCGCGTCGATGCAGTAATGGTATCACGTCTGGGAGATTAATAAAAAAAAAAAACATACATTTCCTGAACTCACACACGACCACCGCTGCACGAAGCATGGTTTTGGTTCACGCTTCACGAATAATGCCCCGAAAGCTCCCCCCCCCCCCTTCGATTGGTGATGGTCAATAAAACAAAAACCCATCCTCAGGTCGACGGGCGTAAAATGTCGTGAAGGCATCGTCGTCACCACGCCACGCCACGGAAATGGATAGTTTTCCCGCGGCGAGAGACGGTGAGGCCAAGAATCATGCGTGGTTGGCAGGGGATGAAGAGAATCGACAGCTAAAAGTCCTTCCCGGTGCTGTGTTTGCGAACACGCAAAGGATTGATGGGATAACGCTACACTACCAATCCTCCTGTCGTTTCTTCTAGCTACCACTTCTCCACGAGTGTGAACGGTTCCGAAAGGACACGATGCGACAATGGGAAACACATGTGTCTGTGTGTGTGTATGCGATGAAATTAAAAGGATTGACATTTGCCATTAGACCCGTTTGCCGCCACCCAGTGCGCGCCCGGTTCGGTACACAATCGTAAAAGATATATATTTCAGGCCACCCACTGGCCAATGGGTTTCGAAAGAAAAAACAAAAATAGAAAAGGGTGCCAGGCAATATGGGAAAATGTGTTTAAATTATCCCATATCCCGACGCAGAGAGAGGGTTTCAACAAAAAAAAAAAAAAAAGGTTGCTTTTCTCTATCCGTCCACCCGACGAGCGGCCCATAAATCCTGCACTTTTGTCACCGTGTGTCGCTGTTGTTGTTGAAAACCTCAACACATCGGCACAAGTGTTGAAGAGTGCCCCGTTCACAAATCTAATAAAAAGGAAAATCCATCCTTCAATGGGTCCTCTCCCCGGGTTTGAATGTAGAGGGGCGGGGAGGGGGTTTTGACGCGTATCTTTGGCGGGTTATGTCACGATGGCCGCCCACCTACCGCCAGCCACCTGTTGCGCGTTTTCTTTCTCGATTGGAAAACCGTCCCGTGTGTGACCGTGATCCGCCATTCGAGATCCATTAGGCATCACCACAGCCACTCTCTGCGGGAGGTATTATCCTGTTTTGTTCAGCTATTCTTTAAATTATTATTATTTTTTATTTTGTTACGTGCAATATTTCAGTCCATGTTCGTTGTAATCTGTTGCGTGGGGATAATTCTGTTTTAATTTTTTTTTTGCTTTTTTCCCCACCGCAAGCATGTCTGCTCGGTATCGATTTCTGCACAACGAGCCGTGTGCTACGGGCACGTGCCTGTTGGGTAAGCGGTGAAGCGGAGGTTTCAAAAAGTTTGCGTGCTGTTGTGAGACTGCAGCTGACGGGATACGGAGCCGATCAGGTAACATGTTTTCCAGCGAGTGCATTGATATGATAACGTCTTTCACTACCAATTTTAGACGCAATAGAAATGTGGAAATTCATATTGATTTTTCTATGCAATGTATCTGGTCTATAAAAAGTAAACAAAGGAGCTTAGAATAACATTAAAAAACTGTTTCGAGCGAAAAACATACTTCTAGGCACGTTTAGGAAATTGACAAATCGTTTTACGCCTGACAGTATGCAACGTTTTAAACATTGTTTTCTGCGAGCTGATATGGGGCACCAAACAAATCGTAATATTTTTACTTTCATCACGCATTTTAATAAATGTTTCTAGTCGAAAAGGTGCTCTTTGCTTTGTTTCAGATTTTCATCCTATTAATTTGAAAAACAAAATTGTTTCAACGTTTGCCATATTTGCGCCTATATCTATGCAATGTATTAAAAAATATTTAAAACAAATGTGACAACTGCTCGATTTGACTCCTCGATGAGAGATAGAATGAGGCTAGCTTTCGGCAGGCAAATATCTATCGGACGAATTATATTCCATCAAAATATAATTACAGAACAAATGATATTAAACGTCGCCATTCCCGTTCAAGCTCGGTAGGCAGCTCGCAAAGGAGAGCGATGGCCGAAATTACGAGCTACACAGCGTCCATAAGCACACAAATTGCAGTTTTTCGCACGCTTCGGTGTAATAGAAGCCGCTCTGCATGGGATCCAGACGCCTCCAGAGCGGTTGTCCGCCCAAGAAGATCCTGCCCAACTACTTAAGCAGCCACCGAGTGTCCGAGAGGAGCGCGGTAAAACGAGGTCTCAGTTCCAATGAGGCAGGAAAATGCTTTCAACGAATGCTAGAGAAAGCAATTAAAGCATTTTCCCAGGGGTTTCTCGGGTGGGGGTGGGGAAACTGTCCTCCGGTCGATGTAACACTCCCTACCGAAAGAGCATACACCCACAAACACACACACACACACACACACACACACACACACACACACACACACACACACACACACACACACACACACACACACA
>KI915045.1:6590900-6780397 GCA_000473445.2 Anopheles farauti
ACACACACACACACACACACACACACACACACACACACACACACACACACACACATCAATATAAGAAGGTCGAATCTCATCATCCTTCGTTTCCTGGCTTTTGCCCCAGACCGGGCAGATTGCTCCCTCGAGAGCCATGCTGTGGAGAAGGAAAGATGGAATGCAACAAGCCACGCACACACACATACCTCCCAAAATCAGCCACGAGTGCACGAGTCACCAGGAAAGACACACACCTGAAGGTGCGGTTCACGGTGAGGAGCGCCTCCGACGACCCGGCAGCCAGCCGGCGAGATGATAATATTACATTATATATTAATTATTGTTATTAGTAGCAAATTGCTTCGGTCGCTTCGGCACTCGGAAGCCGGGCCGGGAAAATGCAGGCCAAAAAGCGTCAGCAGCCACAGTCGCCGCCCTGGCCGGTGAGACTCGATGACTCCCGGCCGGTGTCCCACTTGTGCGCCTTTTAATGGAAAATATGCTTGTAGAGGAAGATTTTGCACGCTGGCTCGCTCTGTCTCACTCGCTCTCTCTTCCCATCTCGCTCACTCGCCAAAATCTAATTACAGTCGATATGGAACGCGCAGAAATTAAAATTCGATTTCAACGCCGGCACTGTACGGGGGAAAGCAGAACGGCCGGTGTTTTCCACCCAACTCCGAATGGTTCAGATTATTTGTTTTTCCCTTCATCCCCCTTACTCGAAGGTTTTACATGTGTTGGTTATTAAAATAATATTCATAAGGGTCAAGTGTGCAGTAGGGTTTCGGCTGGCCACCTTGGTCGATGGATAATTGCATCCGGCACCGACGAAATAAGTGAAACAACTGCTGTTGAGTTGCAATAAGGACAGATGGTGGTTTCGATTGGAAATCTTAAACGAATTAAACGTTGATTATCGGTTACATTGGTTACAGCCGTAAGCGGAGGAGGGTTTAATTGATATTCACTGTCACAAAATGAGCAGAGAGTTTATTTAAAAAAAAAACGATGTCTTTTAACGAAAACATTCTTTCTTTTCAAACTTTCCACCGAATGTAACGTAAATGCATCTCGAGTATGTAAAGGATTTGAATAGAAAATCTGTTCTGACTAATTCCTATCATCTCCCGGAAAAAATGTGTCCGTTAGCCACATATCAGCTGCATTTGTTACAATACAGATTCCACTATCAGACTTCACCATGGCCTTCACCAACGTCAGTGATAAGGCTGAGGTTTGTGCAAAAAAAAGGCTTCAACAACATGGTAAACATGGTAATCAAAAACATCATTGGAATTGTAAACCAACCTCGGCGTCACTTGTTTATACAACTATTTCCGCATTATTATACATCATTATTTTACCTTTTGCTCATCTTTTTAAAGTTCGTTTTTATTTGGATGAATATTTTTTTAATAATGAAATTAATTTCACAAGCAACCAACCTTCAAATTTGGATAGTATTTGTTGAATAAAAATCATTAATTCATACACACTGAGGGTTATGCTAGATTAACCTCGTAATTGTGCAAAAAAGCAACCAAATGTCACATCAAATAAATTAGCTCCAAACTGTGCGGTAAGAAGCCCTTCAATACCGGAAGCCAACCAAAACAGCTATCCAAAGCAACAACTAACAAAAAAGCTACACAACCCCGGAAACAAACGTAAATGACCTTATGGCGCAAAACAATCGGAACATTTCCAAACAATTACGCAAAACCCACCATCGTCCTCTCCCGGGCCGCACAAAAACTTCTTCTAACCACTACTTTTCACACACACACACACACATACTCCCGACTGGTGGTGCATTTTCCAAAAACCGTCGGTTTTCCTTTCGCTTTTTTATGCAGTCCATATACAGAAGTGTTCTCCTTGGAAACCACGTGCAAAAGAAAACCAGTTGTTCTGCTGGGTTGTTGTTCTCCTTCGCCACATGCCACAGGTTTGGGTTTGGAGAAAGAAAAGTTTTCGTGAACAACCTTCTTCTCCCGCCCACCGTGGACCGACGGCTTCATTCAATTCATAAACTTAAACCACCTCTCCATGCAAAAGTTGTCAACCATTTTTCACTCACCCCAGGACGAGGGGAAGAAACCTGGTCACCTGGGAAAGGATATTTCGCCCCAGCTTGCCAGAAACAATTGTTTTTCCTCTTCTCTTCACGCACGCACAGCAATAAAAAAAACAGCTGTATGAAAACGCCTGAAAAAGACATTCACCGGGGCAGACCGGAGCACAATGGGGCACGTGGCCCAACGTGACGTGGTTCGTTCGGTTTTTCCAGTCGGCCACATGAGGCACGTGATGTAAATGAACATGGCCAACATATGGGAGCAGCCTGTCCGTCCGTGCAACGTGAGCCCACGTCCCGGTTCGATCGAGCGCGAGTGTTTCGGAAAGCCAATCGGTGGAAGCAGCTGAGGAAGAAACTTCCCTCCCCACATAAAGCCTCTCAGCTCCTACAGGTGGTTGACCACGGACGCGTCTCGGTGGAAAACCGGCACGATATGTTCGGAGATTTTCTTATCTTTTTATTCCAAACCAAAACGAGTTGGACAGTAAACTTCTTCGGTTCAAGAAAACTAGTACCAAACCGAAGCTGCTCAAAAGTTTGGAGAGTGTAACTAAGCAAACCTCTCTCGCTCTCTCTCTCTCTCTCTCTGTGCTGAAAAAGGAAGCATATTATCCTGAGAACAACCAGATAATTGGCCATCGGTGGAGCACTTTGTTTGCCTTTCACCTGTCGCTCATTGGACCGACAGCCTCGGTTACGATGCAGCAACTGCAGCGTTCCCCTTCGAAGCCCAATCCTCAAAGTTTATTCGGTTCACTGCCCGGAAGGGTGAAAGGATGTCAATTATCCGTACTTCATTAGGCGCACAATTAGCACCGGAACCGGCGTGCGATCGGCATACTTCCGATGCATAAACAAAATCACTCAACTTGTCAATTCGATTCGGGCTGCCTCCGTCCTTGGCTCGTGGAGTCTAGACACCCGGGCGAGGAAACCGGCAGCGTTAAGTAAACAATTGTAAGCTAACCCGTTCTACTCCGTTCTCGATCCGGATACCAAGGAGGCGGCGCGTGCCGAAGATGTTTGTCAATTTGTTCCTTCTCGCTAGGAGATGCACTACTTCCTCCTGCTCCGATGGCCGACGTTGATTGCGTTTTAATTTAATTAAGCGATAAATTGAGCATCGAAGCGCACACGCGACAATTTGTTGTGAAAAAAAAGCAAACCACCCGGTCGGTTCTGTTACCTCCAAGTTACGATGGGATTCTGCCACTTCTGGCCCTGGATGACGTACCGAGCGAACCGGGTTCGCTCGGGGTGCACCTCGTTTGATGGCTGGAAATCGAGCGAGTCGGACACGTCCGGTGCACCGCACCGTGGCCGTCGCATCAGCTCCAACGTCGGCTCATCCACCGTTCCCGTTGGTTCGAGACCACCGAAAGCCTGTTGAGAAACGAAGCGAAATTGGCTTTAGAAGACGTACAAATAGCATGATGTATAAGGGAAACCCACCTGCAGATTCCGAACCGCCTTCTCTAGCTCGTCGATCGTACGGAGGTTGCCTGTTTCGATGTTGGATTTCTCAAGATAGCCGAAATGCATCAAATATTTTTGCTGTAAACAAAATTAAAGAATAACAATAAAGTTTTAACAAATATTCATAAATTCAACACATGCATCAAATAAAAAACTAAAAAAATTTTTTCGGAGCGATCCTGCCAGGAGTCGAACCTGGAATCTTCTGATCCGTAGTCAGACGCGTTATCCATTGCGCCACAGGACCCGCTTGCTAACCCGCACTTCGTAACGCTACTGCTTCGGCAGACCGATTCTTTGCAACGAATTTTTCTATTGCGTGGAAGGGGTGCGCGACAACCCGATGTGTCGCACAGCATTAACATAATGTTGCGTGACAAGAACAAATGTGTTGCAGCATAGCGCTGAGGTGGAGAAAAAAATTTCCACAAAATTTACCCTACAGCTTGATATAATTACGAAATGGAACGAATGTTAAGGAAACTGTATCAACATAATTTGAAAAACGTTTACCAAATGGTATTTGTTTTCGCGTTTTGTTGTGGTCTGAGGTTCAAAATCCGTTTTGGACGATATTCCTATGAACTTTATTTTTATTTGTTAAAATTTTTGAAATTTTGAATACAAAAATTGTGATTGTCGTATAATTTGATTTGTGCCTTTTTAAAACGAACAAAAGGCTATTGTTAACATAGTTAACAGAATCATCCGAAAAGAAACCGAAGACTTCGATAGAACACTCTTTTACTTTTACCCTTCTTTTACGTAAACTCGCTGTGTTTTTTGTTCTAATGATCTCTTTTATCGGCTAGCTGCTACTAAAAAACCAAAATCCAGGCAGTAAAAACCAATATTTTACTTTATTAAAATATTATAATAAAACACACTTACGTATGCCTGATACGATCGTTTTTCTTCAAATGTCAGAAGTGGGGTTCGAACCCACGCTCCCTTACGGGAACCAGAGCTTAAATCTGGCGCCTTAGACCGCTCGGCCATCCTGACTTGGCGTCCGGGGGGCCGAAATCAACAAATTTTCTCGCATTATCTTCCAATTCTTCCACTCCCCTCCTCAGCAACCCACACACAATTCGTACTATCATTTTCTTACTTTACACTGACCTCTTCATCGAGAGAGTGTGAAGAAAAGCTAAATTCCGAAAAGAAAATTCCACCCATGCAGAATGCAGCAGGTAGTAAAGTTGTCAGCCGAAACGATTTACGCTAGAGTAAGCGACACCGATTGGTGGGATTTATGGTTGGTTGGCTGGCGGCAGCATCGCATCGACTCATAAGAAACCGCAAAGCGCACAATAACTGTCACTTTGTACGAGCTTCTACACGGACCAATTGGTTGTTCGGCGCGCACTTGTCAATGTTCGAAAGTCGACCTTCGTCGTCGTCGTTCCCGCGATGCCAATCTGTGTGTCTCGGGGAGAGAGGAGGAAGAGCGTCTATGTCGTTTTCCACGCCGAACCCGGGGGTGGGGAGGAAGAATCAATTCGATCGCAATTGAGTTATGACCACCAACGCACACCCACCCACCCAGCAGTGTCCTCACAGCTTCCTCCATTCACGGGAACGTCCAACATGGCGTGGATGGCGATCGAGGACATAAGTTGAGAGAAGACACCAAAGAGTAAGGGAGGAAACGGAGGCGATAGTAGTGTGTGTGTGTGCTGCTGTTACCCCTGCGAACGAATGCGGCAGGATAAATTGGGTGGCCACACCACCAACCGCCGGGAAGACAACCAGTTGCTTCTTCATCGTGTTTTTCTTTTTGTATTTTTGTTTCACTCAATTACTTTGCGCAAAGTCCGCGTGCGATGCCGATGGTTCTCCTCTTCCTGGTCTGGGCCTTTTTTCATATTTTTTTTCTGTTTCGTTTCAAACACTATGGAGCTTACTTCAGTTGCGGTTCGATTAATTGAATTGTCTCCCGGGAAAAAGCGACCGGTAGTTCGTGGGGAACCATTGTCGGGATGGGCCCTTTGAACCGGAGGCATACCACACGAATAGGCGCCAGCGTTCCGGGGCAAACCCTGGGCGCAATTGAATGCATCACGGATCTGTTGACGGTTAGTTGATTCATTTAGGCAGAGCAATAAATTTCAAATTGCTCTCATACGAACGCATTTATTGAGCTTATTACTTTGCTTTTATTTTGAACCCCGTCAAGTAACAATCCTCACATCAACAGATCATAAATGTCCAACCCACGGTGGAGGAGATCTTCCCAAACAGAGCTATATCCATCACGATGTCCTGTCAAACATCCGGTGACACTACACGGCTAGGCTTTCTTCGCCAAGTCCAGGGCCAGGAAATCACATCACAAAAGCTTTCAGCAATAATTTCCGCCTCTTCTCGGGGGTGTTTTCTCTCTCTCTCTCTCTCTCCAACAAGCATGCAGCTCCCCCGAAAACTGGTGGATGTATGTGTCGGGCAGTAAGGGTGAGAAGAAAAAATAAAACACCACATTTCACTGAGTTTTTTTTCTTCTTCTGAGGATCCCCCTCCAGAACATCCGCCATGAAAAGATATCATTTTCACCACCACTCGATTAGGGCCATCGCGTCTCGTCGGCAGACGACCGGCGAAATCCTTCTCTCCTCCCGAGGGTGATCCCATCCAATAGTCGAACAATTTTAAAGGTTCAATCAGAGCAGACGAAACGTATAGACTCTCCCAGCTCGGACGACCGATATCCGATATCGACCGGGAAGAAGATATTCGCAATCGCCGGAATTGGATGACAAACGCTAAAAACCGCCATTAAAACAGTTTCCAGGGATTTTCCCCGCCGTTAGAGTTCGACCGGAATGCGAGCCAAATCACAAATCCCAACGATCTGTCTAAACGAAGTGAAACCCTTTCGGGCGCTGGGTGGAAGAAGTGTGCGGAGGAAGAGTAAAATAATAATAATAACGTCTAAATTCCAATGACAACGACGACGGCTACGATTTGCATATCGCTTCGCATGGGAGAACTAACACGAGAATTTGACGACCTCACCGTTTTGTGTGGCCGTAAAAATCAACGACGGTCGTTTCGGGAGGAAGGATGTTGCCTCCGTCCCGGACGAGGACCCCCCCCCTTTTTCTGTGCGGTCGATCCACTTAGTGTTTGATGCAGAAGTTATCGAATGCCGGGTTTTTTGATGGACACTCACTGAAGTCCTTCCCCATTTCGGTGGAGAGCATCCGGCGTCGAGTGGACGGAATGTAATCGGATCAAGGATGTAGTATGTCAAATTGGCCTGTTTAATTAATAAACATATTGATCCATGTAAATCGGTTTCGTTCTTTATCCATCAGGGGGCGATCCATCGACGTGCTGGTCCTGCCAGCGTCGAAATCACTGGCTGCAGCTTATCCGTTAAGCTACCGATCGAAACAATTGCCACTGTGGTGGTATAAACACATCCATACTGCAATATTTTCACCACAACCGTATTCCCTGGGGCCCATCTAGAGAAGCATTTCTTCCCAACGATTGACTGGGATAGCTCTATAAATATAACCCCGAAGCCATTAGGCTTTGTAGCACCGGACGTCAGGGTTGCTAGCGTGGCGAGGTGATAAAATGCGTTCCACAGCAACCGATTAATGCCGGGACGGATTACTGACCGGCCTTTCAGGTGCGAGAAGCGAGAAAGAGAGAGGCGCTGCTTTCGGTTCGGTTTTGTTTTAGAAATCGAATATCCAGCTTCAGGTGGCGCTTGATTCATCGCTCGAAGTCAAACACAGCGAAGCCACCCCGGCTAATAGTTGTCACAATAATTGACGTGGCTTTTAGTGCTCTCGAAGCGGTGCTCGCTTTCCCTCTCGCCCTTTCGCCAGTGGTGCGGTGTGTGGGAGAGGCTTTGTGGACACTGGTTAAAATAATTCCAGCCGGCAACCGGGCAGAACAATGTAGCTGAAGCAATCGAGAACATACCACATAAACACAGCTGAAGCACGCCTGAAGTTGGCATCGTTCCCACCCGGTGATGTCTCCCCCTCTCCCGCTTCTCCCCCAACAAGCCCCGGTTCGAACGAACGAAATTGGCCTGATTGAGATTGATTTCAAGTGGGATAAGCGCCTCGGTGGCGGCGTTTGGAAAGTGTTCAATAGACCTGCCAGAACCGGCCAACTAGCCTCCGTCCCTCCCGCGTGTGTGTGTGTGTGAGCCTCGCTATGGAGGATTTTATTTATATTGTTAACTGCAAACTCGTGCCCCGTTCAGGCGCTATTTTGGTCCTTCGAACCGGTTCGGTTGCATTGACAGCCTCTCGCCCTCGGCGGCTCAAGTGGTGGTGGCTTTTTAGAGAGCACGGACAACCTGGTGTCCTGCCTGGTGTCCGGGTTCGACCGGATCCAGGCTCCAACCACTTGCTCCCCATATTGATTGACACACTCGAATGCGAGCATAAATAGAATTGTTTCCATTCCCTCGCTAACGACTGCGTCCCGCGGTCGGTCAACCAATAAAGCAAGCCTTTGGAGCGGGTTCCTCCGCTTCACTCGATCAGGATCACCATTCGGGGTGAATGTAAGCCTGCAGGTGACAATGATTCCCATCACCATAAGTGCCAACAAGAGGGGGTAGGGTGGGTTCTCACCGTAATTCTCACTATAGCTATAGCAGCGGGAGGATTGTTGTGGCGGAAGGGAGACCGGATGGATGTAGTACAATGTATTATATTTTCCTCCTTCACTCGCCCAGGTTATTAATGGCAGGTTTTTTGCTTTTTTAAATGACTAATTATTCTTTTCAACTCCCTCCGTTTATTTCTTTCTCTCTTTCTCTCCGGCTGGTTGCACCGGACCGATGGCGTCAGCGTCATAATGCACACACCTCGTTAATCCTCTCCCCCGCTTCCAAATGGAACAGAATTAAACTGGCAATTCCCATGACACCGACGCACCGGTACGTGGTTTCAATAGCCTATCCGATGATGAACGGAATGTTTGTGTTTGCAGTTCAAGTGAAATTGTTTCCATTCGCTGCTTTCCACACGTGGGTAGCTCTTTTAACATACATGCCACTTCTGTTCGAGGAATAAAAATAGCCTATCGATGGTGGAAACGCGTTCCAAGGAAATAGTTTCATATTTTTGATCACAACTAATAAACGTCTATTGCGATTATAACATCTAACACGAGGAACAGAGCTAATAATAGATCAGGAGATGATGAGCTTCAAAGTAGAGAAATTCGATTAAACAACTTCTCTGATCTCTATCTTGCCTAAGGAAACGTCATTTCAATAGATTATGTGACAAATATTTGATATGTTAAACATGGAAGGGGAAGCCGTGATGAAATTAATGAAATTAATAAATAAAAAAACGTAATTAAGAAACCAATAATATTGTATAAAAGCTAAGAATAATTTGATTATTTACGCATAGAGATCTTCTGCTAACACCGTTCGACGGTATTTAGACTTTAAAGTCTTCATTTCTTTTATAAAAATGATCACAATTTTATTTAGACTTTATTGCGGGTAAGGTTGTCTTATTTATAAAGCATGTGTTTAAATTATCGAGAGATATTTTGGATCCTACGTAATTTTCTCCCGATCAATAGCATTATTCGCTGCTCGACCAACTTTAAAAGGATGGCTATTATAACAATTCGAAAAGTAGCTCCTAAAAGCATTTTTTAGAAAAAAAATCAAACATACATAGCATTCCACCACGTTTGGCTGCAGTTCGCATGATGAGTCCGCGTTGTTGCTGAGCGGAAGTTTGAATTATCAGCCGGAATGTATGCAATTCGCATGGCGTAACCGTAAATAAAATTCAACACCAACTTTAACACTCGCGCCAAAACAACCACCCACCCAGCCGGCGGCCAAGAGCAAAACTGGGTGCGTGCAGCAGAGCGTTCGTTAAAAATAGCATTTCCGTTTTATAACTTCAGCACAAAACCCCGCATCTCCACCCATTTTCGATCCTCCTCGCGGACTTTCGGAAATGGAATGCGGCGCTCGCTATGCACGTCAGAAGAATCCGTCACGTCCTGTTTGTCCGATCGATTCCGTGCCACCGCGCGCCGGCTTTGGACGTCCATGCTACCGATGCACCTCGAAAGACGAATCCGTCCGTCGTCCGTAGCGAACCTACGCTGGCAGAAAGAATCCGCTTCCGGTGCTGCCGATAGCAACCCAACAATGGGTAACAATGGCAATGAGAGTTCACCTCCCCCTGTGGGCGGTCGTGTCTCGCACACTTCAAAGCGGGAGGGACGCTTCGGGGGAATGCATCGCGGAAAAATGCACGTTCGTGGCTTTTAAAAACAATGTTCCCCTTTCTGGTGGGAGGCGGCGGGAGGTAGGGCGTGTGCGGCGACTTATGGTCGCCATGCGATCGCCGCAAACGCACGGATACGAAGCTAGAATGATTCAATTAATGCTCCACAACGCTATTGATAATCAATTTACGTCCGAACCCGGCGTCACCGACGTCACCCCTGTCCGGCTCTTCCTGCTGATAAGCTTGGGCATCATGCCGTTTCCTCGTACCGAGTCCGTCTCTCGCCTGCCACTGCACCATTTTTCAACGAAAACATTGAAATTGAAGCGGGAAAGTGGGAACGGTTGCATGCTGCTACATAGTAATGCTCTTCGTTCACAGGACGACACGCCTCACTAACCGCACCCGCTTTCGTTCGCGCTACACTTAAACTCTCTCTCTCGGAAAGGAAAGCAATAAGAAACTATGGCCCCTGTGTTTATCCAATAACGATTATTGTACCATAAAAGTAATGCGCCCGGCCGCGCGCACTATTGATTTTGTGAGCGGAAAGAGGTGGAGTGGGGGGGGGGGGTGAGGGTAGGACGAGGATTGGGAACGTTTTCAAGACATCCAAACCCTGCAGGGACTCGGAAAAGGGAAGAGCGGAGGAAGAGGGATCCATCTCGCGCCTGTTTTGCTGGCGCGCGCATTTTATAGGGAAATTTTACGACATCGACATCGCTTTTATGTGATTTTTTTTCTTCTCTTTCGTCCCCTTCTATCACATACCCGCTCCTCTCGGGCGAGCCAATGCAGCAGGGAAAGGTGAAAGAATCCTTTTGCAGTTTTCTTGTTTCGCCTCCTGGAAACTGCAACTTCTGCCACTAACGAGCAGCACACACACACACACACTCAACCCGAACCGCATCACACTTTTTACATGTGTTCTCTTCTGGCTCATTTGCTCGCAGTGTTTTGGAGACGCGGGGCGACATTTGCAACCGAGAATAACCAAGCAAGCGCCAAGCGGAGCGGAAAATCGGTGAAAATTCTTTCAAACTTCCCGTTTTCCCCTTTCCCCGGCACGTGCGGGAATGGAAAGTTGGGTGCGTGTTTGCTTTTCACGCTAGGAAGATTTTTACTAAGGAAACATCTTTTGAGTGCAGAAACGTATTTCCCTTTCCCATCGTTACACATTGATGCGCTCTGAAGGCGCTCGGTGTCGGTGAGTGAGAAGGATTAGTTCGGTTTTAATGAGCCCAATAGATAGCACCGATCGCTTTGGTTGAATAGAAGTAGCGATCGTCATTGATATGTTAGCATCATTTTATTTATTGAGGAAAAAAATCTTTCATTTGAAATTCAGTTTTATCTTAATTTATCTTAGAATTTTTTTTTCATACGAAACGCATGGTTTTCGGAATTATAAACCTCAGTTCTAATTATTTTAATAATTAAAATGAATTATTAAAATTAGGCTACATAAGTAAAATGAATAAAAATTACAAAAATCTTCAGAAACAAATAAATCAAACAAGCATTGAGTGAAAGCTTGAAACAGACATAAAAAGATAAAAAAAAACTTTTCAACACCAAAGAAAAACAAAACAGAATAACAAAACATCCTATAAGGAATGTATGAAAGATATTATGTTTAGGTAAACAAAAAACCAATTAAAAATACAATAAAAAGAATTAAAAATGAGTATTACTAAATGTCAATCTCTAAAGATGATAAAGATAGTCTGGAACAAAGAGTATAATAAAAGTAATAGTTCAATGATCATTAGATTAATTACATTAAAACAAAGCCAATAAGCTCATCGGTTTCGAGTTGGGAAGTGTTTGTAAACACTTGTAAACACAATTGACTCCCCACATCCCCAAATAACCACTCAAACAGTGGCCGCCTGACAACCGACAACCGCCTGACCCTCCCCTTTTCTCCGGCAGCCACCAACAAAAGAACACACAAAAATTAACCTCTCGTACCGTACATGACCACGGAAAATGTAGCGTGTAAAAGAAAAAGAAACAAACACATCAAATAAAACCGTGCAGATTAACAGCACCGCCCAATGGAAAGATGCAAACATCTTTCCCAAACACACCCCGGGTTCAGGCAACACCGATGGCGATGAGAATCGTTTGCAGCGATTTGTTTCTGGTGGCACCGTTTTTATTTCCTTCCCTTCGAGTGCACAAAACAATACTTTCACTGCATCACTGCTTTTCGTGCAGCTGCCGCCACCGCCGCCGCCGCCGCCGAGCGATCGAAAGGAGAACGAGTTTTGGGTGACTCTCAAAGTGACTTCACTTTTCACGACTTCGCGAAGAAAAACCAATCGTCAGCCGGCGGCGGGAAGTGCGAAGTCGATCCTAGCTTCCAGCACCATTCCAGAGAGAGAGAGAGAGTAAAAGGGGTTGGTGGGTTTTGCAGGGGGTTCGCAAAAATCTTTATCAACTTTGTCGTTGACGATGCTGGCTGGAATTGCGGATTGAGGCGCAGCAAAACAAAAAATACAAAAACATCAAACCCACAAACCAGGGAACTGAATCTGGCATGGCTGGGACGGTGCTGGGAAAATGTCTTTTAGGTGTTTGGGAGGGGTGAAGGGGGGGGGAGATGGAGAGAGGCCCATACCGAACAGCATACATTGCCGCTTTTCCCGACACACTCTCTCACACACACACATACACCCGGAACACAAATGGAAACACAGTTGCGCACAGTAAAAACGAGCTATTTCGCACCAGAGGCGATAAGAAGATTGCACTTTTTATCGTTCCACCTCCCACACCACCCGTTGTCGTGTGTAGTAGGAGACACATTTTCTTCCCACTAACGCAAGCAAACGGAGTCGAAAAACGAGTAGAAAACAAAACTTCACCTCCTTCGAGGGAGGCAACCGGTGGTGGTGGCTTCATGGTTCGCAACTTGAAAACTTCGGTGTTCGTTAAATGTTACCATGTTTTCCCAAACTGCTTCGTTTTCTCAGCGGTCTCAGGCGCCTCTCGCCCACCAGGTTTGACCAGTTGGGAGAGTCCGACAATATCATTTATTGCTTTTCAACTAACTTGTGCAAGCAAATGTTTTTTTTTTCTCTCCATTCTACTGACGAGAGAAAATGTTTTCCTTTTTATTTGCCACTCATCGCCTTTGGTGGGAAAGGGTAAGGGGGATGAGGAAATTACTGATGGACGGGAAATCAGCACACTTTCCCGGCACTCGAAAGTACGGAGATACAGTGACAGCTAAAGTATTTTTGAATAATTAAATAATCAGAACAATCAATCAAAATCAACGGGAAAAACAAAATTACATTTATTATACTGAATTTGTTAAGTAAACCATAAAGTAATTTTCATTCAAACTGGAATGTTATTTTATCGAAAATTATCATTTTATTTCTTAAATTTAAACTTCCTTCTGATAAATGCACTTTAGCAATGGTAAAGAATCTTTTATAAGCATCTTTTCCCCAGATTAGGTCTACAGTTTAATGTAAAATTTCTGGTAGAAATGTGAGTAGCTTAAAACTAATGTAACTTTAGAGCGTTATTTTTTATGAAGCACAAATCAACAAAAAAACAAAACTTTCTTCATGAAATTCTTTAAAAAAAATAGAATTATTTTTCACAAATTACCAAAATCCCATTTTTACACCCTTGAGGTACAATAATATTCATCGTCACTGTTTTAGAAAAACATTTTAACCATTCAAACCACGAAAGACAATCTCAACAACGCTTCCGCAGTGCTTAACCGACGCATTTGCACCGACTGGAAGATACTCGCTCGAGGCAAAACCGTCGAACGGAGCATATTATCCAACGTCAAAAGCTATCGAAAAGCGAAACTAAACCGGTAGTAACATCAAAATCATCATCACCATCTAAGAACCTAGCCCGTCGTGTGGCAGAAAAGCTTAGCACAGCAGTATCGGTGCCGAATGGGTAGTAGTAGAGACTTTGCTTGCTTTCTTTCTTCGCTTCCCTTTGCCGGGAAGGAAATTTCACCGAAATGTCCACCACCGGCGACGACGTCGACAGCCATCACCGGGGGTTTGGCGTGCTGGGGACGATAAATATTTATTTGCCTTTGTGCGCTCACTCACCATGTGCGAGTGTCCTTCGGAGGATCCTTTGCCGTCTGCGACACCGACTGCGGTGGCGAAAAACGGACCGGGTGAGATCGTTTCCCATCGCCACGCTGTGTGGCTACATCGAAAACCGATTCAAATCGGTGATTGAATCCGAACCCGAGAGGAAGAGCAACGCGTCCATTAACGCGTGGACGAAAAAGAAGAGAAAAGAAACAGAAAACCCCGAGGTGGAAAAGGAGCAGTGCTCCCCGGGTTTTATTACTTTCGCGCAAATAATGGTTTATTACGCGCGACAATCGCGACGAATTTTCTTCTAACGTGCGCGTCTTTTGCCGCACACGCCACACTTTCGGCCATAATTCGGCCACGAGGATGCGCGTCTCGGGTTTTTATCGATACGTACACCACCCACCCATCCACCCACTACACAAACACACACTTATGCATCGCGCGTTCACAGATCGTTCGATTCGTTCCGTTGCTCTACGATTGCATGAGAAATCGGTTGCTTCTTTCCTCTTTGCCCCCACCGGGCCAGTGTCAATTTGATTGCGAATTTATTTGGTTATTGAACTCAAGGGAGCTTCTCCCAACTCCTCCAGAAACGCTTTTTCCCGATAACGATTATCCGGTGTCTCCGGTGTCGGATTGGACTGGTTACTACAACACACACACACACATGGTGTTTTCTTCACTGGCGCCGGGCGAAGGTTGGGATTTCCTTAATCCGTGTAGCATCTCTTCTAAGGATCCACCATCATACACACTCACACAGAACACAGCGATGGTACTCGTTTCCTTTTTTTTTGTTACTCCTCTCTCTCTCTCTTCGGTACAAGTTGCTGCATTTCTTTGTTCTCACCTAAATCAGGTTTTATGCGATAAACTTGTTTATTCGCTTTTGCGTCCACGCCTCCGCCCGCCCGAGAGTCGGAGCTAGTCGGAGGATAATAAAAACACTCGCTTCAACGTCCATGGCTGCGTTCAATCCTTTGGGGTATTTAACGATAGTTTGTGCGAGTTTTGTTTTTGCAGCTTTCCGTACTGATTCGAGCGGTTCGTTTTTTGTTTTTGTTGCTATCATCTTGTTTTCGGGGCGTCCGTGTCGTGTTGTTTGTGGTTTATGAATGCAAAAAAACGTGTGAGAACGTTAGTGGAAGTGTTTTTGTATTTGAATAAAAAAAAAGTAAGAACTTTGTAATGAGGAGATGACAAAAATGATAGAAAAATATTTTTAAAAAATATCAACACATTAAGCGAACCAAACAAAACAAAAAAAATACTTATGAATATGCAAAAAAGTTTTAAAAGATAAACAGTCTTGTAACTATATACCTTTATTTATGAATTTAAGACTTTTATTTGTGAAATTAACATGAATAACGGATTGAAAATTTTCAAATAATCAAAATTGTGTCTTTTTTTAGTTGATTTGCTTATGAAATTTAAAACAAGAAGTTTTCTATAAGTTAACTCTTTTAGCGTGAAATTTCGTCTGATATATATATTATCAAGTAAACTGTCAGTAAATAAAAATCCTGATAAAAATCACCTTACGCAAGGAGCTCATTTCTACTACGAATAATGCTTATCAACACATTAAAACACTTACAGCCCTTCGAACAGCCTGTAATCAACCGCTTCTTAATCATGTTTTATTAAAATAAACCACCGCAAATGGAAGAAAAACAAAACTGTCATAAAGATTCTATTGTTCTACGCATACGCACAACAAAGCACAATTGATGGGTGGTCTCGTATCCGAAAATCTTTATCGGTAATTATCCACCATAAAATGCCGCGCGGCGGAACTACTATTACCACCGTTCTGCGAGTATAACGCACGTTTAACGCGCCAGTTTCTTTGCTTCTGTGCGGATGGAGACGGCGCACAGTGTGTGTCGTAATTATAGCCATACCTGACAAGGTTTTCATCTACATCAATGAAAATTTTATACAAAAACATTGTTGCAGTGGGATAAATCGTCAGCGCTATGAAAAAATGTTTTCCATTGTGAGCCAATACAAATCAGACTAAATTTCAAACTCATTTAAAAAAAGTCAAGGAAAACATGTTGTTATTTATTTCTGAAAAATTGTATATTTCCAAATGATCGTATAGGTTTGCTCCACACTGTTTCACAAAACGTTTGCTCCACACAAGTACAATGAAAAGGAGGAAAAAAAACCTTCCTCATGGCGACTTAATTGGCGATACGCAGGTAAGTACAGTAGGACCCACCCACGCCCTCCTCCCTTCCGGAGCTGCATGATTAATGATCATAAAAGGTAAAAATGTTGCCTGGAATTGAGTCAACCGTCGCGTCGTGTGGGATGGCCCCGAACCAGAAATCAAAACGGTCGCGTAGCCCCTTGGAGCACGCATCAACCAACTGTTGGTTGCCCAAATATTCATTAACACACACACACACACACACACACAAGCACGCGCGTTTGAATAATTAATCACCACAGAAATTACCCCGTGGCGGAGTGAAAGCAAGGATGGGGAAGGAAGCGACATTTCCTTCGCTGCAAAATAGCACTGGCAAACGAGGTGCATCAGGTATTCACTGCGCCGAAAAAGGGAATGCGCGATAACTTTACAGCTGTTTGAAAACTACTTATCCTTCCGTGACTCCAGTGTCCCCCGAACAGCCCGGGGCGAATAAAACCCGATTCTATTCAGCAATGCATTACGCGTGTTTCGACACACGTTCCAGCCAGGCGGGCTAGGTTGTTGGCTGCCATCGACGGTAACTTAAATGAGATTGAACGCAACGCGGATATTACGAATGCAGCCGGCGATGGATATTGAAAACTGCGACCACCGATGAAAACACCACCGCAACCGCCACCGTCTTCTGGAACAAGCAAATCAACTTTTCTCATTTTCACAGCTCACCGCACATTGTCAACGTGCCTGTACGGTAGTCAAAAAGGGGAGTGCATGAGAACATCTGGCTGAGGTTCGCTCGGTTGAACTATTTGTAAGGGTAGGAAATCTCAAAAGAATTCGGTAAAAGCAATTCCATATTGTATACAATCGACAGGAAAGGATATAGGAAATTCCGTATTGAACAATGCATGAGCATAAATAAGAAAAACGAGGTTGAAGCCTATTATAAACGCGCAAAAGTAAATCGATTTTAGCTAAAATACAGTGCAAATTATTTTTTTCCATTATCTAAAAATACGTTTTACATACAAAAAAATTGAATATACAATAAACAGCAATCAAACAAGTGTAAAGACTCTACTAAAAAATCATTCCAGCATCACGATGCTCACCGTGTAAGAGATGCTCCGTTTTTACCCATTCCTATTCGCATACATTACAAAAACAAACAGCCAAGCCAACCCTGCAATTAACACGCAGCGAACCGAGCGAACAAACAGCACCCCTGCCAACGAACCAAATACACCACTCACACCAGTGGTGACCATGGGATACAATGCTTTAGTAGCGCATTGGACTCACACCTCAGCACAAGTCAGGATGGCCGAGCGGTCTAAGGCGCCAGATTTAAGCTCTGGTTCCCGTAAGGGAGCGTGGGTTCGAACCCCACTTCTGACATCCTCTTTTTGCGACATGCGCCGTCGTTGTTGCGTGCGCTTTTTTCAAGGGGAGTTTTGTGTCGCGCGACGCACTGGTGTTATGAAGCGTTACGGGGCGTTACCCGCGCTGGAAGTGTGGTGCTATACGTAACGGTGCTTTTGCTGACAGTAGAGAGAATTTTTTTTTTACAGTGAGTAACGATTTTAGACAAAAGGCTGGAAAATTGCAACGAATAAAAAAGCAATAATTGATTTTTTTGGCTTTCAATTTTTTTTATATTTGTGCTGCACAGAATAATTTGTTTCGAAATTTGCTTGCACTGCCGTTTTTGCTTCCGACCGCGAGACAATTGTTGGCACCGGTTTCTTCCTGATAAGATAAGAGAGAACTTGGTGAATAAATCTTGTACCATCTTCTCAGCAGCATGATGCCATTCAGCGGTAGAAAAAACTGAATCGTTGCTGTTCACTAGCAAACATCTAAAAATAATTTCCATTCACAAGCCGACTTTTCTCGCGCTCTCTCGCTAATGAGCATCGTCATCCACAAAGCATATGCATCGCGCAGCTTCCCGCCTGGCAGTGCGGTTCAAGTGCCATCCCGGTGCCATATGGGCCCCCGGGTGTGCTCGTCTCCGCGTAGAGATAAAAATATCATCCCAGGAGGATCAGTTCTCTGTCTGTCTGGCTGGCAGAAGATCACCCAAAATCGACTACCGAGATAGGCGTACGGTTAGCGACGTTTGAAAACGCGAGCATCCAACGCCCGGGGTTGCCGAGAAACGGTACCGATTGCTCCACGCGATGGAAAGTATATTTCCGGGATCGAATCCCATCGCCGCTAGTGGAACGCACTGTAATCTTTTACGGCACCCAGTAGCAGCGAACAAATACTGCCGATTATTCCTCTGGTGAGCTTGGGCGAATGATGCAAGTACCACCATTACTATCGGCAGAGATTACCCTAACCTTCCATCGACTTACTAGACCTCCGGTTTTTACGGCTCTGCAAGCGACGGTTGGTACTTCCAACGATGGAACAGAAAGAAAAATAAAGGAGTTGATGGCCTCCAACTTTTTTATCAATCCACCCAGCTGGGTGGTGGGCAAATGCAACGACCAGAAGCGCTCTTGAGCTGCGCGAATCGAACTGGAACGGATTTTATCAACGTGCTACCATCGCGGGTGGGATCTGATTGACAGGTTCACGTCCAAGAACTTGTGCGGCCAGTGGTGAGTGAGTACAATAATCTCCCATCCATTTCAGTGCCCATTCTTCAGGAGCTGGTTCCGTATCGGGCATTTTTGACAACAAGTCCGGCAGACCGAACTGTCAGACTGACTACTCGCACATCCTTGTGTAGGAGCGAAGCGGAAGACGGACGTGTTATTGAACCAATTTAATGCCTTTCTTCGTTCCGTGCAGCCACGATAAGAACTTGATTGGATTGGAATCGATCGATCAGACATTGGAGAGCGAGAAATGTTTCCCGTTCGTTCGTTGGTTTGATCGTTGCAAGGACCACACGACCGTGGACGGATCGCGATAAGGACATCACCACCGCGCGACCGGACAATGTCCGCGTAAGCAGACAAACCCGGCCCCTAGAGGTCGTCTGGTTTGGCCCTCGTCTCGTAATCAAAGAATAGCGACTGGCGTCTGTCTAATCCAATGCCGAGGCGGAGGCAAACACGCACCACCAGTGCGAAAACCAGGAGCAGTACTTAGTCGCCACTCAAAACCAGACACGATCCACCCTCCCGATAAGGTGTCCGGTTGGCCGGCTACGCGGAAAGGAATACAGTGCGGGACGGGAAAAGTAATCGCGTGCCCGCGAGAAGTACTGCCGTATTTTTCACCATTTTATTGCGACGATAAATTCGCGCTAATCGGAAATTTATGGCTTCCATCTTGGCACGCATAGCCGGCTGTTTGAGTGGCATTGGTGGTTCGATGCGATTCGGGTTGCGAACTCGCGGATTATACTCTGTTGTGGCGCACTTGTCCATCAGCGTGAACGTCCATCGTTAATTAGCCGCTGAGCAAGTGCGTTTCCATCATTACTATGTTATCAAATTTCGTACCGAATCGAGCATTCCAACTCCACGGGCAAACGCACCACCATGTGTGGCTCTTCTTCATCAAAGACGTTCGTTCCATGAATGTCAAGCGGCATTAGCATCGTAGCGCGCTGACAAACTCCAGAAGCCACACACGTGAGAACCGGGAAACGATAAGGATCTGAGAACTCGCTCACATTCCAATTCGGGTTGATTGCGAGCCCGCTGTTCTTGAGTTTCACCAGGCGCCTCAATTATTAGATGGATGTTGCAACCGACGTCAGCATACGCACTTGAGGAATGCGAGATTACAGTTAATCTAAAAAAGATAGAAAACAGTGAGATTCGGGGCTCATCGGGGCTCAAAGCATGAAGATGAGGAATCGTTTCACATCCGTAATCGAATCAAACATGCGGGGTCGATGAAGGCTGGCACTTGGGATGTGAATAATGGTGGCATTCATTGGGACGCTTATTCCAATTAGAAACACGATGCGTGACGATGCATTTTCATTTGCTTCCCCAACCACAAACAGCCAAATGTAACAAGAGCACATCCACATTCACTTAACAAATTATTTACGATTTACGAAAATAAATACTTCATCTTTCAGACATCATTCGTGAGACGAGAGTGAATATAAAAATTAATGACATAACAAGACTGCTGAAATGGATTACATTATTATGATAATATCATAAGCTGGTAGACACTTCTGAACCAGCTACATACATTTCAAGCAATATCAATCGATTTATAAGGATCTAGAATATCATAAATAAACATAAAAATACGCATTGGGCTAGTTTTTGGGATTTTTACAATTATTATTACAATTATACAAAATAATTCGTCAAAACGTTGCCTTATGAAAATATTGATGTAAGTCATACAGAAATTGGAATTTTTCGAAAATTTTATTCGAGTAAAGAAAACCAAGCAAAAATGTTCATTTGAAAAATATAGAAAAACAACATTTTTTATTTATTTAAATATATTATGGGATACGTAGTATCCTACAGAAACTAATAAAAAAATGCTTGTTTGCCATGATTAACACACAAACAATAATTTAATTATAGGTCACCCGCCGATTGAGGAAGAAAGCATTAGCAATTCCACTGCATAATTAATCATCAATTCTTTGGTTCGAGCGCCGCTCGCCGATAGCGTTGAATTTGACATATTCAATGGGGACACGCGCGAGATGCGAGATTCCATCGTAAACAATTACCTGACTCAGCCGCCAGCTCAGGTGGGTGATTCCGCGTTAAGGAAACCTGTCTCCCCGCAAGTAACCGCGCTTCAGTGGCACACACAAAGTGTGACGGATCGGTGTTTGCCATTAGCGCAATCCGAGTCCGAGCAAACACACTCGACACACGATGGACCGATGGCGAATTGTGGAATTTTCAAGACGGAAATTTACATTTTTGAAATATTTTCACACCCATGACCCGCGTGCATTCGGCAAATAGAGAGCGCGATGGAGAGGCTCTTGAGGGAGGAGATGTTCTTTGTTTTGCGTCTCATAAGAAGAAGCGGTGATTAATCGTTGTGAGCATTGAGGCTACCTGGCCGGTGGAGATGCTGATTTCACACCTTTTGGGTTTTTTTGCTTCCCCAGACCGATTAGAGTCTTCGATCTCCCAAGAAGTGCGGAAGGCACAGACATTCAGATGACGTTTTCTAACCGGACGTTTGAGTCATCGTTCGGAATCCTAGCGATCATTATCGAGATGTGCAAGGCATGATGATGGTGGTCATTACCAGGAAATCGTCAACATTCCTCCACATGATCATGTTGCACCATACACTGGCAAGGAAGGCATTTCAATCCACCGCCAGATCTCGTAATCTCTCGCACGCCCATCTGGCGGCAAAACTCGCAGAGAAAGAACTCGCGAGAAACGATCGCGTTACCCTCCACTTTGAACTCGGCCTGGCCTTTAAGTGTCCAACGGAGATCGGGCTGTGTAGGTCATGTTCGAAAAAAAAAGACTCATTCTTCCCTTTTCTATTAGCATGGGCACGCTCTTAGGGTTGGTGTGAATGCGCACAGAACACATGAGATGATCACCACGTTGATCTACTGCACACATCGATGAATGCACCCGATTGTACGATGGCTTTCGGATTTAATGAGTTTCTTCAACTCCATCTTGCGCACACAAAAACCAGAGGGTCATAAATCGTGCCGCGCGCGCGATCATAGTTTTAGAGAGGCTGATGCAGCGTCATCCATCACGAGATCGTTTAAGAAAAAGGGTAACGCACTACCAGCTGCCTGCGTTGCTTGGCAATAGTGGTATTAATTGTATTATTTTTCATTCAAACGGCTTGAGTGCAGCACATGATAGTCTATTTTATTGAGCATACAAAACAAACCTTCAGAAAAAATAGCTGTCAAACAAATTATCGCACCAAAGCGATCGTAGCATAAAGGGGGCACCGGGAGGGGGACGGTGAACGGAAAGAAGATCGATGAACCGTTGTTGCGCACGAGATGCGAAACTGCGTAATGGGGAGAAGGATTTATGGAGCCGATCACAAACGTGCGCATTGCTGCCGACTGGGTGGTAAATAGATTGAAAATTGAGATCCAGCATGATGCGAGATCATGCCGATTGCGATCGCAGATGCAGCAGAGTACAGGTTAGGCTTTGGAAAAGTGAAAAAACTGTAAAGAAACCGAGTGACTTATGGGTCGGGTAGAGGGGTAGCTGTCATGAGCTATAAATAAATGGAAAATATCTATCTATATAGAGTCCAACCGATTATACAATGGCTAGAAGTTATCGTGCACGAATGGAAAATCGCTGTACTTAACATGCAGACGTACTGATATTGATATATTAAATAAAGATATGAAAACCAAATAAATATAATATTTTTTTGTTTATCATACCAACAACTTTTCTATAATTTTCAAAGAAACATGCCATTTTTATCCCCTTATGCGGTCTAAAATTAACCAATCAAGCTTAAATTAGATCTTATAGCTTATTTGCAGGGAATCAGTGCGCTAATATCGTTCAATTAAAACATGCATCTTAATCAATTCAATCAAAAGCTATCAGAAAATAGTACTGATAGAAAACAGAATAAACATAGAATAAAAACATGCAATCAAATTCGTACCAAAACCAATCTGAGCGGCCGGGATTGGAGAAAGAAAGAGAGAAATGTTCGTAATTCAATAAAGCTATTTTAGTGGCAACATTTAAAGCACATTATTTCGTTTCGTACAAGCCGACCGTGGATCCACCTAAAAGGCCCACTTCCCTGCCCCACGCGTATCATTCCAATCGGCATAATACCACGGATTATCTGCCTCTTTCCGAAAATGTGTATAGGAACCAAATTAATATCCACTCAATCCCACACATCACGCATCGCTAAAAAGCATAAACACATAACACGCATCCGCAGGGTGTCGATCCGAGGCGGCCACCTCCCACCACCTCTCTCTGGGTGGTCCCACCCAATCTCCCTCATAAACCAATTAAATTAGAGGTGTGATATTGTTTCGAAGCACGGGCGAACCCGCGACCGCCTGTGGGGGGACGCCTTTAATGTGCGTTTTGATTTGAAATAATGATCCGTGAAAATTCGTGCCTCTCACACACACTCTTTCGCTCTCTCGCTCTCTCGCTCTCTCTCTCACTTTCTCTCTCTCTCTCTCTCTCTCTCTCTCTCTGTGAAACGAACACACACAAACGCACTTTAATGGCGCATTTTAGTAACGATTGTGATTATGCACTCGAAACGCACTGCCTCCGCACCATCTGTTAAGGACCAGTTTTGGATTCGGTGCATAATATGTTGGAGCGAATTGCATACAGCGTGCACCGGCTTCCATTAGAAGTGTGCGTGCATGTACGTTACGGTCAGTAATTAAATGAACTTCTGCTCCATTCCGAGCGGAAGCTTTCCATTTCGTTTAAATGGCTCGAATCGAATTAGTCATCGATCGAAGCCGTGGCGAGTTTGGGCCAGCTTCGATTGAAATTCAACATTTGGCGCACGTGTTCAACCGCCCGGGCGAACAAAGAAAACGTGTCCTGATGTAGCAACGGCTGCCCCGGGTGTTCGCCAATCGAATTAATCCAGCCATCTGCTGTGGTCATAAGCGCGACAACGCCAAGAGAAACCGACCAAAGGCTACCCCTTGCCATTCGTCATAATCACAACCAATTACAAATCTGTTCCAAGCTGCTGCTGCTGTCTTGAGCAACGATTACAAAGGATTTTTTCCAGTTCAAGCAAAAAAAATTGAAGACAAGAAGTGCTCCGAAGCAACTGGAGCGACAAAAACGGCGCACAAGCAGCTTCCCGTGCTCTAATGGAACATTTCCCAAAGAAGTAGAGCCATTTTTTGTGGTTACCAGTGTCCACCGACGTAATGAAACAATCGCTTTCAACGACAAACTTCTGACCGTGTTTTTTTTCTCTTTCATCTCGTTTCTCATTTCGTCCGCGGGTTGTGGATATGGTTATTTCTCTTGTTTTCCACCACTTGGCCGTTCGATGAGACAAGAGAAGAAAGATGCTATCCTTACCGGGAGATGGAACACTCTCGGATGTTTTAAGAGATGTTACAAATGATTTCGTCCAGTGGTTTGTCTGTCCTCCCGGGGGAGCCGAGGATTAGTTATGGGTGGTCAAAGATTGAAGCACCAACGGAGCACGAATGAGGTTACTGAAAATGAGCTGCAGTTTAATTGCCGCGCACTATGGGTATTTTTTTCAGGGAGTAACACAGAACCTTCAAAGATAACAAATCTATAAAAAATAAAAAAAGAAAAAATGATCGCACAATATGCATTAAAGAAGTCATAGCTTGACTTAAAAATCGTAAATATGCATCAGTTTTGGGATCGATATCCCAAGAAAAAAATATTGTTGTCAATTGACATTAAAAAATACTATCATAAAGCGCAATTTAAATTAATGCGAAAAAGACTTCAACGCCGCGGTAAGCGACGAATATCTTTTTTTTATTTAACGTTTTTTACATAACACATTCGTATGAGGTTCATCTCTATCTCTCTCTCTCTCTCTCTCTCTCTCTCTCTCTCTCTCTCTCTCTCTCTTTCTATTCCTCTCTCTCGATCTCATTTTAGTTGTCTCTTTCAAGCACCAATGACAACATAAAAAAATCAGTTCTGTTTCCACCTCTCTTTATTTCTCTCTAAAACATTAAAAAATACCATATCAAAACTATAACAATCAAAAATACCATCAAGCATGTTACATTAATACATACAAAATAAAAACCCAGACGAGATACCAATACAAAAAAAAACATATTTTTTCCTCATAAAGGACACCACAATCATCTTCTTTGTTGTCTCGTGAAGCCCCCCACGCAGAAGCAATCTTCCACTTTTTGTGTCACGATTTATCTTACTCCAAACGCTTTGCAGTATGGTACTCAGCACGACCAGCAGCATAACATCAGTAATTCACCCGATATGGTTAGTTGCATTTCAGTAATTTCCTTTCAAGTAAAAAAAGAAGAACAAAACAACAACATCCTTGCGAAAGGCTTCACCAGCAGTACAATATTGCACCCATCCAAGCAAAGAGTAGCGATGAAGGCGGCGAAGGTGGGTGTGAAAAATAACCGAATTAAAACAAAACAATCCCATCCCATCATCCCGTGAGCGATGCATTAATGCCACATCCGGGCACAACTCATACGAAAACGGACAGAGAAATGGTCACCAACCGCCCCCCCCCCCCCCCCCTCCTTACCGATATTCGTGGCGTGGAAACAAACAGGAAACATAAACTGACCAGTTTTGAGTGGTGAGAGAAAACACCGACAGCCGGCGCATGCGAAATCATAAAGTTCGCTACGGGAAAAGTGCAATTTCATCATCGCGCACAAGGCGAGCGAGCAATAGAGAGATTATAATTTCCATTTTACACAAGTCCCACGTCCCTCGTTTCCGCTGCCTCGGAACGGTTGGTGGTGCCGCCACCGGTTTCCATTCTAATGTTACTTTTTGAAGTTCGGCTCGAAGCCATGTTTGGTTGGGCGTAGAGTTGAAAGTGCGCACATCAATTTACAAACTAGTGCAAAAACGCAAAACAAAAAGACTCCGGGAAAGATGATATTGTTACAAGCGTCCATCACCGACGGGCCCGCTTTTCATTATCCTGTTTTTTTTTCGCACCACCAGGGGAAATCTGTATGCCACCCATCCCCGCCGGAAATCGCATTTTTGCGGGCAGGATTCAATTAGTTTGGCTGCGAGTTGGTCCACCCCTTCCCCATCCGAGCCAGCGGCCGTTCCGAGGATGTATGGTAAATAAACTCCAACCACTATTCCCTTTCCAATTCACGCGCTGCTGTTCACGGTGCAGCTGCGAGCCCGGTTTTCCCGACTGCAGCTTGCATTCACACTGGAAAATGTCGAACACGGGACCACGGGCACGTTTCGGTGCGGTGATGGTTTGGGATTAGGTTTTACGATCGTTACATAAACTAATTAATACAGCCCCGTCTGCCGCCGGAAGCCAGCGGCGAGAGTGTCCTTTTGAGCGGTTTTTTTTCCCCCTACTCATTTAATCCTACTTACGCCCGAATCGAGCGGACCATTTTGCGAACCCAAATAGAGACCACATTCTCGGGTATGGGGGACAAGGGAGCAAATTTAAACACTCATTGCGCTTTGTTTAGAGCTGGCAGATTACAAAACAACCGCACAGTGTTAGCCATCCATCTAAAACGAGGATGCAAAAAATATCTCTCACTGGCGTTGTGTGCGGAAAGGGAAGCTTAGGGACCAGCTGTTCTAAAGCTCGGTCGAAAGAGCGCTGACCCAATCACGCCGGCTGCTGTATGCAATTTTAGAGGATCCAAGCGACCACAGACCGTTCCGAACGGACGTCTGCTCGGATGTGACGAATTTATTGCAATATTCCAGTTTCGAACCCATGAGTTGTGGTTCATGTTCGTGTGGAAAAAACTGTTTATTGATCATCTATATTCACATTGCGGCACACCGTACCGATGCTACTATCTTGTCTTGTTATCGCTAGACGGGCTGCGATTTACTTTTGCTCAGTGGCAGCTTCCGTCCAAAGAAGGGACGCTCAACGAGCGATATCTCGAGTGTTCGAGCGCAATTAGAGCCTAGGAGATGCGAGTCAACAATGAACACGACAGGGTTAAGTGCGTTCCAGCATGTTGGAGATGGAAATAAGCTCAGGAGGGAGGGAGAAAATGTGACAAAAATAGACGTCTCTACGTGAAAGGTGCTTTGCAGAGGATTTTTTTCTTATTTAGAAAAAAAACTGTTATACCACCAAATCCTGAAGGCAGTTAGCTCTATCTATGGATGGAGAAGATTTCACTAGAGTTACTAGAACATGCCACTTTGAGCAAGTTAAAAATCGTAACAAAATTCATGGTAGATTATACTTTACAAAAAAAAACCATCACAAATTGTACCCCAACTCAGGCAGAACTCTTCCGACCTGCTCATTGGAAGCGTCTAGTATAACATGATGGGGTGAGAGAACTTTTGCTCTACGCACCACTCTGTTGCCGCCATGGTGAGTGTCTCGAACAGACATGGCGTCACGGTTGCTGGTGCGAGAATTTTCAGCGAAATGTGTGTTTGGAACATCGCAGAATCAGCTCGATTCCAATCGACCCTACCGAAGAGGCCAAATTCGATGTTATCATGCCATCAGCTAATGTCATATCTCATCTCGGAGTGCCATCTCCGAGCTGTAGATAGATATCGGTCAAAATATGGCCCTCTGTTATCAGTCCGCTTCGATCAAAATGAACATCGCTAGCCAATTTCAACAATCGAGAAGAATCTTAAGTCTCCTAGCGGTTAAGAGGCAAACCGGTGAATAAATCAAACGGTAGGACAATGAAGATGGCATCAACTATTAGAAGTGAATAAATCATTCCGGGAAACAATTACAACGGTGCATGTTTTATGGCGCTGCTGTCCAATTAGATCGAGACCTAATAGATCCTCGTGATGAGTTCTGTTCCTGATAAATCTATCTAACGATGAAGCAATTACACGTACCTAAAACGAAAGAAAAACAGGCTTGGTATTAGTAAAAAATGAAATAAGTTAAACTAAATACAGCATGATTTTTTCATGAAATGAATAAATTATATTATATATTTTATTATGCAAGAATATTGTAACATAACTCCGAGAATGAAATTTTAAATTTGGACGCATTTTTGTGTTGCGACTGACATTTCATACTATTACACCTAAAACAAGAATTTCGCGAAAAAATATCCTTTTATGTATATGCAATCCTAGGTGCAGGCAAATCAAATCTCTTTTTTGTAGTAACTATCGATTTCCTCTCCATTTAAATGGGATTTTAAAAATAATTTCAATATTTCTCTCATTAATATTAACTAATTTTACGTAACGTGTGCCAGAGTTCTCTAAGTATTGGACGGTTTTCGAGTTGCTCCGCTAACTTTTTCGTTTTCTAACCAACTCTGAACACACGCACACAAAAAATTGGTAGGCAAACCGAGTGAACACGCAAAATATTGAGCATATTCAGTCGCACCGCTACTTCGCACCCGACACAGCCACGCGCGCGCTGCATACATAATTCACTCCCGCCCGAGGACACACACATCCTGCCCCCTTCCCGGTATTCTCCCCCTCCCCACCCCCTTCCCACCTGTGTCACCCCTCTCGCACTAGGCGATGGTTTTGCCCGCAAAAGTATCATCATTTTTCAAACCCATATTTATTTATGTCATAAAGCGTCAAACCGCCACCGGAGTAGCGCCGGTTTCTCTTCCGTTGGTTCGCGGAATGGTTTGATGCGCTTCCCTTCTCATCCCCTCCATCCCACACTATCGCGCCAGCCAGGATTGGTCTGGTGCGGTCATAAATAATGGTTCCTATCGCGATGGGTGGCGGACAATCTCTCACCCGCCAAACCGGAGGAGAAACCACGAAGTGGTTTTTTTTATTTTTTATTTGGAGACTGTGCAGTCAGTAGGTCCAACGCGACAAATAAAACTCGACCTAAAAGCCAGCCAGTTGTGGAACAAATTTCGTATTTGTTGTGACGCTGGATGTTACAAAAATATTGGTTACGCACATGTAAAAATGACCCGAAAACTCCCACCAAACCTCACGTACCGGCTTCTGTTTTTCGCCCTGTATCAGCGATGAACTACAAACTCTTGTCAATCAAGCGATCCCGGGGTTGGGAAGTTTTTTTAATGCCGCAAATTGCCAGTCGACAAATATGTATCATTCGTCCCTCCCCACTTCTCTCTCACTATCCCGCACATGTCCATCACAACGCGACCAGCCAGAATCAAGGACACCAGGCACGCCCACCGCCCGGAGGGACACGCGTGTTTGTTTGCTTATTTCGACCATGAAAAATGATCGGTTTTGCAACAGTGACAATTCGATTGCCCGATTTCCATCGCTGCAGCTGTGTGAGGCTTGTTAGGAAGAAAGTGAGGCCCCTCCAACATCCGTCGATCACTATAATTGAATGGTGAGGTTGACGTTTGATTGATTGTGAAAAAGTTTATCCCACGATTGTATACACAACACGACCAGTTCTAGCATACAAACCTATAAATTAAGTATAATTGCAAATAATATTAATACGGGAAGAAGTGGTATGATCATAATTAGCCTAATACACTTATTCTATTCTAAGAGTACATTCATTAAACAGTATAAGATACACTTGGATTATTCGTAACAAAATGATTTAATTGTGGATAGAAATATCGCTTTTTAAAACCTTCTGTTTAATTTATGATATTGCCTCCCAAGTTTAGGCTACTTGGTAAATTTAACAACCATGCAGATAAGATGATTTTATGATGATTAGAATTCAAGGTAAATTTTACAGATGCGATTCTTCCAAAATAAAAAAAAAATCAATTTTTAAATCATTACTTGATTTTCATGGACGAAATCATACATCAGAACATCAAAACAAATAAAAACCAGTTAGCAAACAACAGGAAACATACCGATTTAAATAGTTATAAATTAATTCTTCCACAACAAATCGTTAGGAGTATTTTTATAGCAAAATACATAGCTTTTATAGCAAAATTTCTAAAAAAATATTTTTCGGTTTTCTAAATGACGAACAATCGAATCAGAAGGCGTCTCACGCACGCTAAAGTGAGGGTGATTTTTCCATTGAAACGAAGCCAACGCGTTGGTCGCCGAATGAATGACGGCGCTAACAATTTCCCCACCGAAAGAAGAGAAGTTGATGCAACCGGTGCGGCTCTTCTCTCTCTCTATCTTTCTCTTCCTACCATAAGCGCCCTTCATCCCACAAGCAGTGTCTCCCCATCCGTCATATCAATATTTTATGATCGTAATCAACGACAGGAAATTGATCAATTGAAATTATTGAATTCAACTTTAGTGCTTTGATTAAGTTCATTGGTGCTTCCCGCCGTGCCGGGATGGAGGAAACGGTGGTGATGTCAAAGTTCATCGAGCCACCCGAAAAAACACTCCCCCCCTCCCCCTTCCCGCTCGAACTCAAGCTTCCGGTTCGCCGACGCACGAGGACGTCCCGGGGAGTCGTCGCTCACAGCAAAGGTAATTCAATTTATCCATCACCGTGCGCGCGCGAGCGGTTAATTAGTTTGGAAAATTCAATTAAACAGCAATCGGCGTTTTTCATCCGTAGTGGCGCCCGAGGTTGTCTGGAGGTGCGCCTTCTGATTTTAGGTGAAATTTGGCTTCCGTTTTCTCCCCCACCCCGTGCTGGAAGTGATGGGGTTTGCGAGAGCCAATTGATTTTGTCACCGTTGCTGCTGCTGCTGCCACCGCTGGCTGGATGAGATGGGAATCAAATCAATCCCGTGCCATCGTGTCATCTTCCACGGTATCATGTGCAGCAATCGCGTACATTTATCACCTCATCGAGGGAACCACTCGACGAGTAGAGCTTTAAAGACGATTGCTAGATAAAAATCTCCGTGCGACGAGCGACCGTGCTCCGCGGGTTTTGACAAAGCCTCACTCGGGCCACGGTTATACCGGTTCACGGGAACATTGCGTCTTAAGATGATATTTTTTATCATACCAAAAGCCCCACCACTAGCCGTAGCTGCGTGGATATTTATAGCTCTTCAAGAAATGGATCATTTAGCACCTCAAGTACATGAGTTGGATGCGCTTTTCGGAGGGGATCAATTTACATCCCTAAAGTTATTACATTTGACGAATACTGGAGCCCAATTGTCAGCGCTTTTGAAGTAGATCACATCGGTGTAATCCTCTTAACAGAAGGGTGATTTATTCGGAACATCAATCGAAACTTCACCCAGGTTCGAATCTAGCTGCATTTATCGCCTTTACCATTCCTAATATCCCCATGTGAGAGGAACGGTGACAATCCAATGCAGAGAGCGAAACCCTCACTCAGCTGGGCTTGGAGGCTCCCAAACATTCCTATGAGCTCCTAGGCTTACAGAGTACCAAGGGGGAACAATGTTCGAGATCACTTTTTTATCTCCAATCTAACATATGTTCCAAAAAAGTCGAATTTTAAGATAGAAAACATACCACGAGGTTAGATCATTTCCCATTTTTAGCTGCGGAAGTAATCGGGAGAATAGGTCCAAAATTGAAGTGACGTCATTTGACAAGCATGACTCAACCACTCAAAAAATTCACGCAAAAATGTTGCCGCAGCATAGAGCGTGCGAAAAGAAAGTGATCCATTTTCGATGCGATCTCGAGCACGAGCAGCCTGTGTAACAGCCTTCCACTTAAGGCGGTTGGCTTTAATGGATGGCTGCGTTTGATGATCTCAGTTGTCTTGAGATGCGTACGAGACGAAAAGAGCGGGAACGGTCTCCCGCTCGGATGGCGAACAAATGTGATCTTTTCAAGCTGTTTAAATGACCGGAATGAAGGACGATCGTAAACAAATAAACAGTTCGCTCGAGCCGTCGTCCAACAAGGAGCGGGCAATACATATGTATAAATGGGTTGATAAATAATCAAACAATTCCTGCGATGGCTCGATCTAAGTGTGACGAAGCATCTCGGTTTCTTCGTGTGTCTTCTGAAACCAAGGTGTACCCCGTCTTGGCAGCACGTGCCACCACACAACCACACAGGAAAACCTCCTTCTTATCTCCTTCAGATCACAAATCATCAAACACATCTTCACGACGGATCAAAAAAATTATGCATACCGCCGAGTACTAAAACCATCACCCAAAAGCAAAACAACATCGCACATGGGGGATCGGGCCCGTAAATCAAACGCTACCTCCCTTCCTCTCTCTCTCTCTCTCTCTTTCTCTATTGTAACACGCGCACGCGATTGCTTCTTGGTGGGGGACCAGAGTTTTTCGTTTTCTCGGCATGCTTTGTTTTGATGGATTACTCGCGTCTCTTTGCCCGGGAGTACCGATCCCGCCGCAAAAGAAACCGAAAAAAAACGAAAGCAAGAAAATCCTCTCCCAGACGCACCGTAGACGATCGCGGGCGTGTGCGCGCGCTCGGTTTGAAAAGGCAAAGCCCACTGAAGATTGTTGACTCACAAAAAGGCGGACATTTTGCAGGCCACCATATATTGGTGAGGATTTGATTTTTCTTTTTTTCTTGCCAACCGAAACATCCAAATGAGCGGCAGTGTTTGGTTCACGTACGTTAGGGAAAAAAATGTTTTTAACATCTCTCTGTGGTGCTGTTTCGCATAATAAATACAGGATATATTGTCAGGGAAGCGATGAGTGATTGAGGGTGAACCGAGAAGGATCTAATCTGCGAGCGTGTAGTTTTTTTTTATTTGAATTTTGTCTTATTTCGAGACTTTTCATAAGATCTTGCGTCTCAGTAGTAAAAATTTGAAAATTCAAAAAATTCGAGATATTTGCTGAAAATCTCGATCTTGTTAATATAATATAATATAATAATATTCAAACAGAAATGTTTTGATTAAAGTGAAAATATAGAGAAATATATTTTGAATTAGTACGTATACCAATTAAGATGAGTAAGTCATCTTAAGGCTTTCCTTTTCGTCCCTACTTCCCCGTTCACACGAATAATAATGAAGAACACGCAAAAAGAAAAAAAAACACAAAAACAAAAACGACAAGAACCTATGGACACAATGGACCTCGGGAGGACCCAAGGGTAGGAAAGGAGGGTTCCTCAACCAATCCATCATTAATTCACTTATGTTTTATGCGTGTACCATCCGGCGTATTTTAAGATGCGAAGCAGAGAGACACACACAAACACCAAACTCGACATCCCATCCGGTGGAGGAGGACATTTCCGATTCTTCCGCACCCATGAGTAACAAGCGCGCGCGCGGCATTGATTATTATTGTTCGAAAAGATGGCAGCCGACAAAAAAAGAGAAATAATTCATCTCGTCTCGTTTCGTTTCCGAGAAGCGCCGTCAGTGACAGATATCGTCCAGAACTCCCTCGTAAAGGGAGATAATCGAAGAAGATCCTCCACATGCGTTAGTCGCTATGGCTCCGGAAGATTCAAATTTTACGTTTTTCCAAAAAACGCTGTCGACTTTGTCGTGGGTGTCTTCGATTCTTCGACTTCACTGTGTGTCACCGCAACATCCCATTAATCTTCGTTCGTATCGAGAGTGCATCGAAAGGTGACATAACACCACCGCACGGCCTAGTGTAGGTGAGCCATATTTTCAGCGCTGTTCTCTGCCCCAGCGGCCCCTCATCGAACATGACAAGGCGCCAACAAGAGATCAGAGATTA
Organism: Anopheles farauti; assembly: GCA_000473445.2. Taxonomy (NCBI): domain Eukaryota; kingdom Metazoa; phylum Arthropoda; class Insecta; order Diptera; family Culicidae; genus Anopheles; species Anopheles farauti. Next base: position 6,624,163 of record KI915045.1, read on the forward strand.
TCAGCGAAACACCATCGCGTGTGCTTGGTGAAAGAAAAATAAAAAACGAGCAGAAGAAACGGCTTCTGTGTCGCGTGTGGGAGCGACCGTGTCGGTTGTTTGACAAGATCGCCGCTAATTGCTGGCTATTCCGCGGCATCGCAGACTGTTGACATGATAATTAAGATAGTGTAAGAGATGGGACGTTTGCATCGCGAAGCGTACCTTCGATGGATGTGAGCACTACATAGGGAGTACTATTTTTACGTCACGGAGTGTCTGTATTTATGATTTAAATACAAATGTTGATTAACTTCAATGGAGTTCAACAAATTCTTCACAAAAACTGCATATTTTATTTTATCGCATACATTATTGAATTTAGACGTTATTAGACGTTAGACGTTAAATACATCAAAAGGTAAGTACGCATCTTACAACACGGCAGGAATGGGATCGAACTCTCGTCTCTGCTAAGCTTTTCTAAGCATATATTATTCATTTCGTCAGCAAATCAAACAATATAAAATTAGGAAAAAACCATCTGCAAGATCATCAATGACCATCGCTGGTGGTCACTACTTATATGCTCTGCTGCAACACATAGCGTAAGAGCGATTTGTCCCATTCCCCTTTATTATCGCACATTTTTCACGCACGTTCTCACGCACCCCCGAGAAGGATGTTGGCCATTTTTCACTATCAATATTCATTCCCATGAAACGCCACTAACTCGCTCGGTCAGCATCCGTCTTTGATAAAATATATTGGAACGCTAGCGCGTTGGTTTCCCCTCGTGTGTGCAACAATCTCTCCATCCCGCAGATGTTTAATGCATGAACCGCCTCGCGACCGCTCGCGACGAACAATATGCAACTAATTCAATACACTCGCCAGCAGACGGACGTATAAACTGTTCCGATGACTTATGGTGACGCATGCAGCGTGCCTTCCTGCCATTTTCCACGCGTTTCGGTTTTAGAGTTCACTGTGGTTCTCGTTTTCTCGAACACACGGGCGGGGTAACACCTTCAACAAATCATTACAAACCGTACGGACAACGGGGCGCTCGTCCACGGCACATAAATTATGTTGCTCCCGCTTCGCGCATCTTCCAGTCCTTCACCGTCTTGTGGACTACAATCAACCCCAATTTCGTTGCAAACGCTCGAACAACGTATTAAGCACGCGGACTTATGGGGAAAGAAAATGCAACGCAATGTCCAGTCAGCCCTCGGCGTGGAATGATGGATACCGTCTCGCTACCATATCGGACTCAATGGAGGAGGTGGAAAACTGAGCCAAACAAAATCGCGCATCCCATTAGGTACGGCACCATCTGGCGATGGATCCGATTGCGCTGAAAGTTTTACGCTGTTTGCGATGCACCACGCAGGAGAGACACGATCCTGGCCGGATGATGGTCGTCTGACGAATCGGCGACCTTCAAATAGTGCCGCAAACATCGAAGTGCCGGGTGTTGCAACACAGCCTTCTCACCGAGCGAGAAAAAGGAAACTTTTGCGATATTTGACACCCATTCGCAAAAGGCGAACGGGGCAGCAGCGCGTAATATGTCTGCATCTCAACATGTGTTAATACAGTTTTTCCTCCCCTTGCCAGCTTCAGCTTGGCGGTAAAAACAATTGCAAGAAATCCAATCTTCTGTTTACGTTTTCGCAAGCCGTCCGTGTGTTTGAGTGGGAAGCTTTTATGTTTACGAGCGACCATTACTCCGAACGGTGGAGAAGCAACCGTTAATATGCCGAGCCACCGATGGGAAGTGTACTGTAAAATGATATCATAAATTACCTACCAATATCTTCCCGAAGCGGGAACGGGTTCCACACCCCCACCACCCGCACAACGGGGGGTGGTTTGACATTTAGCTAACGATGCCATCTTCACACCAGCCACATAAGGGCGGGCGGCAAATGTTCGCGCTTCGGTCGCCGGAAAAATCGCACAGAGAAATGGAAAATATCATAAATCTACGACACTCTAGTTCTAGTTTTTTTTCTCTTTGTGTCTATCTTTTTTTTTTTGTCCGTATTCCTTAGAACAATCCCCAAGCGGAGATATGTCGCGGTCGTCGTGTCACTGCGTTATGTTAACAGAGATTCCCCGGCTACGAAAACTCCCTTTGCGGTGGAAGCCCCTGACCTACCACAAACCCTGCGAAGCGAGACGGGTGGCTTGAAGAGAAAAGAAATATCGCACGGTTCGCTGAGAGATGTGATTTTTCTGTCCGGATTTATCAAACTAGCTGCGTTGTAACGCCACCGTGATTGTGACAGTAAATTGGTCCGGGGACGATATTAATTCTAATGGCGGAGAGGAGAGTAGCGGATTAGTTTGTGTTTGTTTTTCGGACGCGTAAAAAATGAGTTGGGTGTTTAATACTGAGTTCTTAATTAAGAGAATTAAACAGTTTGTGGAAGGTTCATTACAAGACATTACGATTAGGACTGAATCTGATTTGGAACAGAGCATCGATTTTTGCTTTAATTTTCCCCTATTTTATTTCCGTTTGTTATTTAACAGTAAATTGGCAATGAATTTTTTAAATAAAAATTGAAAAATCATTTCCGTATCGTAAAAATATAATTCCACGCACAAACTCTTCCCAGCTCACAGTTGAATGCCCTGCTACTAAATAAACAACGAATGCCAACTCATCGCAACGCACATTTACGAGCAAAATCTATCTTCATCAAATGACACACTGCCCCCGACATAGTCGACAGATATGCGATCTTCTCGAGCGCTTAAATTGAACTTCCGGACAAACGCGTCCGCACTATGAGCAACCGAATAAAATGTTAATCGTCGTTCGGTAGCAGAATCACCCTAAACAACAACGTCCAAAACGCAACACTCATTCCGATCGTAACTCGACACGCATGGCGCACGTTTAAATATCATCATGGGAGTCTAGGCGGCATGCCAAGGCAAGGGGAGGGTATTTGGCGCCACGTTGAACGAAACATAAAATTAGCCGCACGTTTGCTCAACACCGTCGAGATGAATCATAGCTTTTTTTGCTTTGCTCGATCTGGAGTGAAACGCTCATACGCGAAACAGCCTCCCTAGACGTCGAGAGGCTGCTGTTGAAGAGTTATGAGCGACTTAATTGGACACAAAAGGTGTCCAGCGCGACGGTCTGTTTGTTTACGAACGCGTTGCGTTGAGTAGTTTATTTTTACAGCCATCAAAAACCATCAAATCATCGTTTCAAATAATATTCTTCCGTTCGTGTGGTGAACGGACGCGGACTGATTTCTGTCCGCATGTTTTATCATTCGCGGGATACCGGAAAACATCGAACAGAACGGATCACCTCGGTATGGATTGCAAGCAGCTCGGCGCAAGCAGAACCAGATCAGAATTAGCATTGTAATATGAAAAGTTTTCCTGGTATGCGGCTTAGTTTTCGCACCCGCAACCGTCCTTCGTGTCGTCTTATTTTAATTTAATATCAGCGTACATGGATGTGTGCGTGAAAGAGAGGGAGACACAAATCGTGTTGGATATGAAAGCGATAAAATTATGGACTATTTAATAGGCAATATTTCAGCATTTTGAGTAAAATTTACAGTAAAACAAATCAATCAGGTTATTTTTTCATGATTATTAAACCAAAATTTTTTAGAAGCAATATTTTCAACGTGATCTCTTAGCAAAAAAAAACTTTTTCCTCCTTTTTGATTATGTTTCAAGCAAAACCGAACATTTGGTCCTTCGAACCGGATCGAATGTCCCATCGGCCACGGGTTCTGAGTGACTTCCGCGCGTTAATTCAAATGACTTTACAACGTCTATTTTGGATCGTGTTGAACCTCCTTCTTTTATCCTATTACAGCGCATTTCTGGTACGGCACGTTCCGAAACAAAGACCAATCCTCTCCTCAGGGGGAGGTCACGCTTACGTACGTAGAGATCACGCAGACGTCCACCAGACAACGCTTACCGTGACGCTGCGTGACACCGCTAATGATCGCCACTGACGCGGAAAGAGAGCGGCCACATGACCGGCGGCAGCACAATTGATGATGATGGAAATGATGTGCAAAATATGAAGGGCAATATCAAGGTGGGATTGGCTGCAGTCAGGTAGGTTACACGTCACTTTCATGGCCAGTAACCACCACCACCACGAGAAAGACCGAGTCGACGGGAAGCTGTGACAAAGACTCTGGGGGGGCCAGATGATGGTCAAATAATTCGCTTCGGTTCCCGGGTGTATTTCAAAGAAGGTTAATAATATAGTTGCCGTTCGCTTTGTTCGCCTCGACGCTCGACACAAAGGATGCGTGCCCGGATCCTTTTTGTTTTCGCGCATTCGATATGGGATTTACCTTTGGATTTACGGGGTCGCCTCTGATGCGGTTTGGTTGCACTTCACAATAACACTTTTGACATCAATATTTGCACTGACGCACCGTTCCATACCCTAGTGACATCGTTATTCCTCAAGGTGGTTGACAAATGTGTGACAACCGTACCATGTGTCATGGCGGAAGAAGCGCATCGATTGACGATTGAACGTGTTTGTCTAGTGAGTGGACCATACACTCAGGAGGGACTTCTGTTTACCCCGATGAGTAAAAAAACTCTTAGCGAGCTCTCTACCGAGAACTGCATTAAGGACAGTGAAGAGGCGTGCGCTCAACCGAACTGATTAGCAGAAATGGTCTAAAGTTTAATGACCTCCACCGAAACACCCAACCACCCAATGGGGACGGAAGAAGTAGAACCCACCAGCGCCGGAAGAGAAGTTGATAAGCCGTATCTCGGGCGGTGCGAGCAAAGGAGTTGCGCAATCGCGACGGCTGGTGGCCTTTGCGCATGATTCGTTGCGCAGCATGCTTTGAGGCGAGCGCTTGTCTCTCGTTCTCGATAGAGCGACCAGCTCTCATGTGGTCCTGTGGCGCAATGGATAACGCGTCTGACTACGGATCAGAAGATTCCAGGTTCGACTCCTGGCAGGATCGAGTGAGACAAACTTTTTTTCTTTTTGAAAAGTGCTAGGTTTATTATTTGATAACACATTATTTTTTGTTAATTTTTCACTCGCTGTATGCAAGCTTTTTCATGCATTTATTTCGATCTTTTTAAGCAGAAAAATGCATGTTTAAAAACTTTCATTTGAAGAATTTTCATTTGTCTCTTTGGGTGTCTTGGAAAAATATAAATTTTTGGTTCTTATTTAAAATAAATATAGAATTTTTCATAGTTTCATATCCTACTAGAAATGAATACTTTCGCTAGGGTATAACCTGATAAAAATCAAACATTTTTTGAATTTCATTTAAAAATCAGTGAAATTGTTGTCCCTCAATTGCTTAAAAGGACAAAAATCTTCTTTAATCGCATGAAATTGCTTTAATTGTCTGCATTTACGCGAAAAAAAATCCAGCATATATGCATCTAACACGCTGCTTCATCAAATACCTTTCCCATACCTCATTCGTCGCTTGTTTGACCATTTGAAAACAGCACAAAACAAAAGCAGCAAAGCCAAATAATCGCAATCTCTGCTTCACCGTCTGACGAACCTGACAGTGGCGGCGCCCGCAGCAAACCGAAAGCTAAATAAAACCCGTTTTTTTTTCGAATTGTTTGAAATTGAAACGAATGCAGCAGCGCTCCATATTCAGACGCATAAATAAATCGACGTATACACACACACATATTGTATTTTGTGCTGGCAGCCAGCAAACAAATGCACAAATCAGGGTGCCTCTCGGGTCGCACACTCCGGGGAGGGGTGCCGGTGTGTCTGCGTCTGTTGACCTTTGCTTGGACCTTAGGATGGACACGAAATTTGAACAATTCCATCCAAATATGGCACACAATGGCGGACGCGGAGGGCTCCGCGTTCAGAGCGAATAAATACGCATCAATTTTGGCACGGAAAACGTTCGGTATTTCCGATCGGAAACATTGCCATTCCGTGACGTCTTTTGCCAGTGAAAAAAAAAAAAACAACAAGACAGTGACGAGTTAAAGCTGGTGTGACGCAGCCATTTCGAGCCTTCGTCTTGTCGTAAAAGCGCGAAGCCTCCCGAGCTCGACCACAACCTTGCCAGCGGACAAAAGCACACGCACCGGGTTTTGTGTGGTTGCGAAAACCGGAATTTCAACCAGTCGTGCTGTTTCAAGAGCAATTTAAAATGAAGCCACCAGCGCCAGCCAGACACCAGAAGATAGAAGCAGCGCGGAAAGGACGAATAGAGCAAAAACAAAAACAAATCTGCGAAGAAATCACCTCCACATGAGTTCGGCAACGAGTGCGAATCGTCTTTTGCGTCAAAGAGGTTTCACTCCCCGTCGCTCGCATATGTAAATTTCTCTCCTCTCGCAAGCGTTTAAATAGAGAACCCTTGATTGATTTAGCGAAAAAACCATGTAAGCAAATTCATTTTCGGCCACTCGGAAAATGATGTTCCACCCACGTTCAAACACGTTCAACCACGTCAGACACCAGAGGTGCATGATTCACCGGACAAGGTCGGACGTGGGCGAGGGATTTTCCCAGGAGGCGCCGACTAAATTATGATTTATTATTTTTAACATTTCATCTTCTCTTACTCTGTTTTTCGTCCGAGCGTTCGCCCCGAAAATAAAAACGCATGTTTCGTTCGTGGAAAATCCAGTGACGAAGATTCGGGTGAGATTTTGTCTTGCACGGTTGGTGATGCAGCTCAATTAGCGGCGGAGTAGTGTTGTTTGGATTAGCTGCTCACGGACACATGGCAGGGGGTAACGCATTTCTTCCGCTTTTTTTTGATAAACACAGTCAGAATGGAACCATTTCTTTATGGTTTGCACGTCCCTTTGTCGCACGACGTGCAAGTCCCTCACTTTGTCTCCACCAGATGGTCAGCAGACGGCCCACCGCTAGCCTAGGTCAAACACCTCACACACCCGTGGACGTGGACAAACAGAGCGCGAAAGGACACCAGAGGCAGCTGAAAAACCTGTTTCCCGAAAGATGCCGCAGAAAACGGGCACGAGGAGAAGCTGCACAAACTGCATCGCGTCCCACGCACGTTGCAAGTGCCTTCCCGGTGCATTCCTCGCGGCTTGTTGTCTTGCATTTCCTCGATCAGAGAGGGAGGGAAGGAGGGGGAAGTTTGGATGCAGCTGCAATCCCCAGACGTCACGCGGGAGGTTCCGAACGTAAACTCATCCCCGCATTCTGTGGTGTTGTTTATTCAAACTTCAAACAGCGCCCAGCTGCAACACACGCACGTTGTTTTATTGGCTAAATAAAACCGTTCCACGAAAATGCGTTTATGTGTACGATATATTGAAATCTGCCTTTCTTGTGGAGGGAAAAACCGGGAGCTAGTCATGTCTCAAACGGCGAAAAAAACGGAAAAAATCACCACCGGAATGGAAAATTTTGGGAGAAAAATTTGGGTCAGTAGGATCGTGCCACTTTTACTCTCATACTTCGATGCGTCCCAGGTGAGGTGACTAGACGGAAAATGTCGCCCCACCTCGCCACACCGGCAGGGCGTAATTTTTCCACTCCCAAAATAATCATGCACTCGCTTGCATGAGAGTTTTTTTTTGTCGCTCCCTCTCTGTGTCGGAATAGTTTACACCCTTACCCGAAACCCGTTCCCGTCCGGTGTTGGTAGTTTACTCTCGGTAATGAAGTGTTTTCAACTACTGTGCAGGAATGCATCCGGTAGTGTGCAGAAGCGCACGATGTAAACAGTGCGGACGACAGAATGAAGATTTACTGAGTGCATCCAACGGTCGAGGGAGATGTGAGGGGAGAGTGGGTTGAGAAGGGGAACAAAACATTGCAACGGTCCCGAGGGAGCTGTTCACTTTTTGGATTGGAATATAGGCACGTGTGGAAAGTGGTTTGCATCTTTAAATTTTGGATTCGAAAATTTTGAATTTTCTTAAAAGTAGATTTTTTTTATTTTTCGTTACCATTCTGAAACATAATTTTAAAACAATGCTGTTGACAAATTTTACATAAACGAAACCATTTACTTGAAGCTGATGGAAACTCTTACTTCAAAGACATTGGACAAAGTTCAAGCCATCCAAAAAAATGGGGTAAAAATTTAGGTTTAATTTTTTATCCTTTTTTATTCTCTTTCGTGATACCATTTGTTTTAGACTGCTTAAATATATGCACGTTTTCATAAGTTAAACCTTTATTATTTTGGTTTGAAATATGTAAACAAAAAGCATTAAAACATCTAACAATAAAACAAACCAGAATCAATCAGACAATTAAATATCATTAACATATTTTCATCACATCATATGCATCATAAAAAAGTAACCATAAACTTTGAGCAAAACTCAACACTTCAACCTCAACAGTAACCATTAACCATATGGTTCCCTTCCAATTCCAACCTATAACTCCGCGTTCTGAGGTAGATTTCGATCGGTTTGTGGCAGAGCATTTGATAAAAAAAAAATCAAATTTATTTCGAACCGACAGTCAAAATAACACTTTCTCTCGACTCGCATCGAGCACAGAAAAACACCATCACATCGATCGACCCGGCTAGGTGAGTGACCCTGGAGTGGGAAAATCGAAATGAGATTTAAAAAAACATCCCCATTCGCTTCTCCATGTGGTGGCACAGCAACATTTAATGGCAGAACAAAAACCCGAAAGCAAGTCTGTGGCGGTGAGCGAACGAGACTAGAAGCTAGTGGAAAGTGAGTAGTTTATTTTTGGAAAAATGCATTGCTCTCTGTGCAGTTTCTCTTCCTCCCTTCCTCCCTCCCCACGCGTTCACGCCCTTTCACCACCCATGTTACACAATCCGTTCGACACAACATCACCGCACACATTTGTATGCGGTGTGGAAAACGGTTGCACCTTCGTTCTGGGTGGAGAGAAAGCGTGTCGTGTTGAAAAACCCCAAAACAGCTCCTATTACAACGGCACCTTTGAACGGAACCTCTTTTCCACCAGGAACAGGGAAGCGCAACAGTCTTCCGCTGCTGCTGCTGCTGCTGCTGCTACTTTCGTAGCACTCATTTTCTCACCATAGTGTGCGCGTGATTTATGGAGCTAACTGCAGTTTACTTCGCCCTGTGGGAGGAGGAGCGGGAGCGGCCGCGCGCATGGACGGATTAGGGAGTTCAGTGGGTCGCGGCGACAAAAGAGCAACAGTTACACCAGCACCAACAACCCGCCCGCGTGATGGATAGCAGGTTTTCAAAACATTGATCACTTAAAAACTCAGGCGGTCTCCGGGTGGCAGACAGGGGACAAGGTGGGACTTATTTAAGAAAATGGATAAAATTTGTGCAATTTATCTATATTGTTCCGGTCCGGTCGACGAGGGCGGTTGATTGAGGGATAGCTTATAAATTAAAACAATCCGTCCGAGAGAGTGAATGACAGCGAGGAAGATTGTCGCCAATAAATCAGGATCGTTTCGAAACATTGCCAATGGTAAGAATCGTTAACACCAGCATTGAAATCGGGTTGGGAGGGGGAGCGACAGATAAATGGTGCACCGATTGAATATCAACAGACACTGATTAATTTGGTTGGTTTTAGGAATTTGTACACATTATCGAATGCTACCGATAATAATTTGGCTAAATCTCCAATTGGTTTGGGAATTATACTAAACCAAACCAACTAAGTAAACAACCGAATTCCTTATTTGAAAGCGCAATGGCAAGAGAAAATGAAAAATACCGAAATCAACGAAATAAATAATCAGCCGAAGGAACAAAAACAATTCAAACGAAGTCAAAAAAGAAGGAGGCAATTATGAGGATAAAAAAAATAATGAAAAACTAACACATAAACATCTAAAGTAAGAAATGATAAATGAAAATAAACGCTACGAAAATTCGCTTGAAGAATAATAAAATATTTAAAATTATTACGCATAAAGAAAACGATACATGGATCTTAATAAACATAAAAAAAGATTTTAAATTGAATAAACGAAAGCTAAAACACAAATAAAAAATGTACAAATTATGAATAATCCAACTTAAAATGGTGTAAAATATAAAAATATCTTTAAAAAGATCACAATCAGATAAAACATGCCAATTAAGCCATAAAATACGCTAAAACTTTAACCCAATCCCGCCCAAAAATTCGCCACCAATTGAAAAACGACTGTCAACCGTAATTTCCCATTGCAAATTGCTCCATCTCCAACGCACTCGAACCGTTCGCGTGGTGCAGCGACATTACTTCTGCCACACGTCGCACGGATTAACACCATTAGCCCGGACTAATTTATCCCGGGTAAAATTATGTACCTTCCTTCGGGGCGGTAGCCATCCCGACAGCACCGTCAATCGAAATGATTACAAGCAGCGCGTCACGCTGCATACAAACATTCCAACCGGTGCACTGATGCCGCCGAAAGGGACCACATAAAACAAGCTACTAACCGTTCGGTACGCCGACCGGCATTCGACAGCTGTGTTATTGCACTGCGACCAGCGGCGGCATCGGTTTGTTGATGCTGCCGGGAAGACTTTTACGACCGTCGAGAAGGAAACGGAGCGACGGTTTGGCGATGGAGATAAACACGGCGCCTCCAAGAACATCGACCGTATAGGGTAATATTGGAAAGGAATGCTTACCGCGGCATGCAAACAAGTTCGTTTCGTTGCAAGCCATTCGGTTTTTGCAATCGACTCCCCAAGACCCAGTGCGGGGACCCAGTACATCGCGATCTGTCCAAACAGTTTTCTCGATTCCAAAAATGGACAAACAGCGGCCGGTAACTGAAATGGACCGAGGCGGCTCCCAGCAGCAACGAGCGCCCTTAAATCATTCGTCCTAATGCGTTCGCGCACACCGTACGCGGCAAGGAGCAACGACACTTTCTCCCACCCGTAGGCTGACATTTCCTGGTACGCTTTTCTTCTTCCACCCCTTTCTGCACACCACTCAAAAATCCATGAAAATCGAAATGAAAATAAAATATGAAAAAAGCATCATCGCCGCAGCCGACAGCAGGGAGAAAGCCAATTGCGTCCGTTCTTGCCACGCACCGATGGGAAAGATTTACGACGAGGGAAAAACGACGCTGGAAAGTGGAGCGTTTATAAGTGGAAAACCGAATTTCTCTCCGAACTGCGTGCTCGCAGAATTTCACACGGTGAAACATGCGTATGGCAAACGGTTTCCCGGATAAACCGAGAGGTTGTGCACACAAACACGCATGCGGGGATGGTGGTCAAAAATAGATTCACCAATCTATCGCTATTGAACCGGCGTGGCCACGGGCACGGGCAAGATTAATCGCAATCTGCGATAGATCACATACACACACAGTCGCGCGAATTGTTCTATTTTTCGAACAAGTGAAAGGTAGAAATTTGGTAGCGTGCAAAACAAACATGTGCGAAAAATCGTGCAGATTGTCTAATCCGTACGGTAAACACTGGCAGAATTTTCGACCAATTTGAGATGAGAAATAAAAATGTTATGCACATTAAACCTTGTTTGTAATTTATTTCAATTATCAGTTGAAAAAGCGCACGTTTCAGTACTTTGTACTGACCAGCGCACCCATGGTGATTGCAAATTTAACCCCAACAAGCAGGTCCTGTGGCGCAATGGATAACGCGTCTGACTACGGATCAGAAGATTCCAGGTTCGACTCCTGGCAGGATCGGATGAAAAATAAACACTCTTTTTTAATAACTTGTTGTGTGTTTTTAATCCCGATCGGAGAAAAATGATAATAACACTCAATTAACTCTATAGATCACTCACTGGCGTGTACTTGATGTGATAAGAGAGAACCAAAGCCTGACTGGGGAAGTAGAGAAGGTTTGCGTAAAAGCGGAGGGAGAGTTTAATCCTGAAACTATTTTAGAAACACAATCGGCTTCATTGTTACTAATAAAGATTATTTTGCCGATATAGACGTCCGTTCATCAGGTGTAGTAAAAAAATAACTACTTAAATATGCTTAAGTTACCTTATTGGTTTAATAAATAAATATTTTTATAGCATTCCAACACCCTTGCGTATTTCCGATTTGATACCAAACTGCTTACTTTCAAGTTGGTCCTGTGGCGCAATGGATAACGCGTCTGACTACGGATCAGAAGATTCCAGGTTCGACTCCTGGCAGGATCGATCAGATGATAATCCTTACACTTTTTTAACATGGTGTGGTGCTTCGTGTTTTCTATCGCGATAGACCGATAACGCAGCAATCAATTAACTATAGTCCACTCACTCACTGCCCTTCACGCGATAAGAGAGAAGAAAAATCGGTAGGTAGAAGAGTAAAATATAATATTGTGAACCACAAAATATCATGGTGTTGGCACGTCACAGCAGAGCATGTCAGTAATTAATTGAACTGTTACGAGTTTGTTCAATGCGATGCAGGAACTGACCTAGCGAAGCCGAAACGCCGCATACAGCCCTCATATGTCTATTCCTTACAGAAAGAAGGGCTCGTCGAAAACACACAAAAACGAGGGGGAACATCGATTAAGCTAATGGAAGAAGATAAGATGAGCCCTATGAAACGAGTTTGCGTTGGAATAATTGGCTTTTTTCAATTATAATTTATTTATTAAAGCGGCTAATTCAACTACTGATAGACTAGTATTAATAACCGGCATGCCTGGATGATGGATTCATTTTTTTTATTATATTTGAAACTAATTTGAAACTTAAAATAAATCTTAAAAGAAATTTCAATTTTTTTAAAAATTCGATCATTATTAATTAAATTTAGCATAAAATAAATAAACATTTGCTCTAAAAGACTTCCTCTAAAAGCGTTTTAAAATACTGTCTAACACCTCAATAAATGATTCAATATTTTGTAAGCAAAAACAAAGCCCATCCCGACGATCTTATCCATCTCCAAAAAGAACGATGTCTCTAAAAACCGATAACATCAAACGTCCCCCATCGAACAACGGCCGCGTCCGAACAAAATTGGTGTCATTTTACGTCCCACTCACTCCCAAACACCGTCGACATCAAGCGTTTGTGACAACTTCATTCAGACACCATTCAGCTACCCTTCGTAAGGATTTCCGTCCTCACAGGCAAAGGACACCGGGCGGCAGAAATAAACCCACGCCCCATGGGTTCTCGGCCAGTGGCCGAATCGTGCCACCGGCTCATCGTACCGACGGCACACAGCACCCCTGCTTAAATTAATAAAAATCAACTGATAAGCAAACATTCCAAACGACTAGCGAGCGAGCGGTCGAGCCCTCGCCCCAGGAGTAATAACAATTAACAGTAACTGCAGAAGGAGCAACACCTCCGGCGAGATGATAGCTCGGTCCGCATACAGAGTGCGGTGTTTTTGTTGTGCGCGCAAAGGATTCTGCCCTTCCCTCCAGAACGAACGCTTAAATGCGCTTCTTGGAACAAAAAAAAAAAAGAAACTGGAGCTGGATTTACATATCGCTGTTCACACGTCTGCAGCTCGCCGAAGGAGGCAAGGGCCCTTCCCCTTGCAAAACAATTTAACCGTAGGGAGCGCGCGGATCCCCAACTCAATAAGGAACCGCCGCCCCGTCCGCCTGCTGCTAGTGGTAATGGTCACTGACTCCGCCGGGAAGGGACGTGAAATTAATTAAACTACACACTAGAATAATTAAAAGTCAGTGAAACGTGGCTCCGTGCGCGCGGGCACTTGGCAGGAATTAGCAAAGAGCGAAGCCCGTCCGGCGAAACTACGAAAAATTGGACGAAAAGGACGTCGGTACCGCGGCGAGTCTGGAGAAGTCATGTCGTGCACATTTATCGCTTTCCACGTCCCCCCGGCTGGGCCGCATACCGAGTGCCACAATTAAATATGCAACAATGCAGCTCGCACAACTACACAAATCGACAAGAACCCTCGCACAAGAAGCGGCATCCTGAAAGAAGCCGGTCCGTGATGGGCCAAGATTATGGGTGAAGAATCATAATAATTTAAATAAATATGCGCAAGTGATCGTCCACCCAACTTCCCCGGGCAAGGAACGACCCCGCCTCCCGGTGGCGCTGGCCGGCGCCATTTACCATTCGTTCGGTTGAGGATGTTTTGCATCTGATTTACATGCAATTGGACGATTGGAAGCGAACGAGACGGTGCATCGCGATGCACTTGCAATTCGCAATAGGGCCGCGCATACAGAAACGAAGCGGTTTCCGCCGAAAGAAGTTGGTAGGGGACGTTCGACGGCTTTGCTTTGACGGGAATCAGGGAGGAAGGGGTTATCCGGTGGTGGATAATGAGCCACGAAGGATGAGGTCAGCGGGCGTGCCACCGCTCTCACCTGATCGGGAACGGAAACTTTTCCAGTTTCGGCAGAGTTCCTGGGAATGTGGCATTTGTCATTTGTCGTGCGAATAATCCAAACTGGGCTTATCCCGCTTGAGTTACCTTTTGAATGGCTAATGGAATATTTCTCGCTGACTAATGAGACGCCGACGGTGGACTGTGAAGAACGGAAGATGTTTTCAGCAGCAAATTACTCTATAAGTCATGAGAAAAGGCACCTCTTGAAGTTCTTTAGTAAATCATAAATATGAGTCAGTTTGCCGTGATTCAATCCCACCTATTCCGCCGAGAAAAGATTCCAATCACCTGCACTTTTTTCCACCGCTAAGTACAATATAATTGCACAAAAAATAACCTCAGCTACGATTGCCTTCCGTCGTGCAGGAAAAAGAGTAAAAGAAACTCCAATCAAATGACTCACGGTGCAAACGAGCGTAGTCATCTCCGATGAAGCTACCCAACGGCGAATTGGCCACTAACGAGATCAATCAGTATCACTTTCAAATGTAAACACGCAGGCACCTTTTTTATCGCGCGCAAACGTAAAAGCTAGACACCAGGACACTTGGTGCGCGACCTTTACCGTACGATCCTTCCATTAAGGTCTCTCACACACACACACACACACACGGTTGGGAACGAGATTGAACGACATAAATCAATATTGGAGGGTCTTGCGGCGACCAAACCGGCCAACCGATGGCGACGATGCGACAGACAACATCAGACAACAAGCAGTGTTGTCTCCGTTCCTGATTTATGAGATCATTGACATCCCTCCGCCAGTTGTGTGTATGGGTGACTAAACAAGCTCAATCCCTTCGGTGACACTTTGATGGGCACTGCAAAGAAGACGGGCGTGATTAACTGATTGAATGACGGGCGGTGGGGGTTCGGTGGGGGTTCGTCAGACTTTGCCCACTTTGTCACTTTAACTCCTGTGAATGGGTTACACCGAAGATCCAGCCAGCTTGAGCTACCCACACGCCGAGTAGCACACACGCGCGTAAAAGAAATCTAGCAAAATTAATTAAAACTCATCGCACGCACATAATTCAAATGTGTCGACTTCCCTTCCCCGCCGTGCAGGTACTGTAGCGAGCATTGCGGCCAAACCGGGTGAAGAAATTGGTCGTTCAGGTTCTTACCTGAGCTGATGTCACATGCAATTAAAATATCGATGGTGAGCAGCGGAATGGAACGGCTTCGACCTGTAACATACCCGGCACGTTTCGATCGTTTACCGAGCTTAAGGCGTGCATATTGCGGGCTGACTCGAGCATGTCTCGCGCTTTTGATCGCGTATCGTAACGGAAACCGGACGGAAGTCACATCGGGCACATTTGAATAGGTTAATGTGTGATCGGAAACGGTACGGCGCATAACAAGATGCAAACAAAAGTTACTGGACCTACTCACCCGCGGGTGTCGCTACATAAACATAAGACATAAGGAGGAAATATAAGACATAAGGTAAATTGTCAATAAACAGAAACCTATGAATGGAGTTAAACGATCGATTGCTTAGCGATTTTCTATAGATGTGTGTTTTGAGTTTCTTTATAAGGCAATAATTCTTATCAATCGTTGGATGGCTGATAGAAACATGCATAAGCGCAGAGCACAGCACGCGGTTGACTACGGTTCGAATCTCACTTTCTTCCGTTCCTACATCGATTGAATGTGTTTGTTTATAATGTAGATTATTCTCTCTACATAAAAATGATGTTCTTTCATTCACAAAGAAACAGACTTAGCAGGAAACTCTTAGAACATCTGATCCAACTCCGGAGACAGACGAGAAACCGTCAAACACAACCCACACAAAAACACATAAAAAAACGTCACAGACACGGAGACCTCCTCTTCGCTCTACAGCTGTGAAAAGCTGGAATTTTCATGCCCACTGAAGCAACGTTTTCTGAAACGCACCGGACCGGTACACACTTCCAAGCAACCAACCATAGAAGTGCTCTACCATCAGTGTGTTCCCCCGTCGTCGTTGAAGTATAACATTTTTTATTCCATCCTCGCGCACACGACGATCAGGCAAAATCGCAAGAAAACAAAAAAATACAGCAAACTCTTTGAGTTTTCCCTCCATTTCCATATGCTCAACGGAACCGCTTTGGGAGCCGGTGCACGCCAGTCACATGCCGAGTTTGGGGTGTAACGCCCGTAGAAAAAGCGTGCCGAAACGTGCGGTTCTGCCCAACCCATCCACATCCATCCGGCGAACTTCACTCAAGTGGAAAAGTTATTAAATTACACGCGAAAATCTCGCGTTCGCCCAACGACGGCTCTCTCTCTCTCTCTCTCTCTCTCTCTCTCTCTCGCCGTAATCTCTCGGAGTGACCTGTCTCTCAAGTGACTTTTCTACGAGTAACACAAGTAACACGCCCTCCCAGGGCAGCTGGGTGGAGTTGATAGACGCAAGGAAAATAAAACACTCACTGAAGTAGCGCAGGGCAACCTCAAACTCGATGATCAATTGTGATTGACTTTGACAGGACCGGTTCGCGGGACGACCCCTGGTCGAAGTGTGCCAAAAATCACTTTCGATGATCACAGCACTAAAAAGCGGAAACTCGGGAAGATGATGATGGGGGAAGGGGCTCCCCAACACCACGGAAGACGCCACTCCATTAAGACCGGCCATCGGTCCACTTAAGACGCCACCCACCACTCCCACCGCTCAACGCGATGGTCTCCCGAAGCCTTCGCATTGAGAAATTTGTTATTTTTATCGTAATTGTGTGTTCTTAAGCCTCTCAGGTTCAATGTTTGCTTTATATTTTAGTGATTGGTTGCTCGTTCGAGCGCCGCTTTACGAGCGTCCACTCGACTGTGCTGTAATTTACATGCTCTCTCGTGTGTCCACTATATTATTTAGGCCCCCGGTATGGCCTTGAACCGTCTCCGGTCGGCAGGGAGCACTGGAAAAAAAAGAAATTAATTAGAAAATTGCGTGCCAACACGCGCTTGGGAAGCATGCCGGTCAGTGTCCACTGACTGACCTAATGAAGTAGCAGCCGGTTTAGTTTTGAAAATAAATCACGTTATTATTTTAAAGAACGCTCTATGATTTGTTGGATACATCAACGTTTTCAACGTTTCCAACGTCTTGTGAAATATTTCAAATTGAATGTTTATTCAAATTTTTCAACATTTTATTCATGCGAAATGTTAAACCTGCATTAATTGTTCAGGACAAAATGTAATTTTGTCTCCAAAATCAGACAAAATATCTGCTGATCTGTTGTAAAATTGATTCAAATATTTTAAAATTCAAATTAAGTATTGAAAAATAATATTAAAACATTTCAATTAAAACATAAAAAACCAACTAAACCGTGGTAAAAAAGGATACGATACATACGAAATGAAGAGTATCAGAGCAGTTGGGATAGAAAATTTATTTTAAATCGTCCAAGGCAAAATAATCAACAATTTATTTCCATAATTAAATGGGCAAACTGCAGGAGATGTTAAACATGTCTAGAAAAACAAAACAATTAATATCAAATTAAAATACACGTCAAAAAATATTCCATAGAGTTCTACAGATAAATAATAGTTCTTCACTGACTATCTCGTAAGAAAATATGAACAAAGTAATAAAAGGTATTGAAAATACACACCATTACACCCATATTTTGAATGTTTGTTTGCTAGAACTAATCGTAACAATCCTCCATACGCCCGGTGACGAATATAATATTCAGTCGAAAATTTCGCCTCTACACTCACCCCTTCATTCACTTCCCGACCTCGTCAATCAACTCTCATAACGATGACATTTTGAATTCATTAAACGCTTTCGCTTCGTTACATTCTGCCAACGTTCTCCAGAGCCGTCTGGGCGCTGGATCGATGAATTGAGTGTTGTGTGGCTTCTCCTCTCCCCCTTTCTTCTTCCTCCTCCTTGAGGCGTTTTGACTCATCGACCGTACACAGGACAATGGGAAAGAAAGCCAATCCATTTTAGTCATTCTCTCACCCCGTCAATTGCTTTTCTATTTCAAACCGGGTGCGTGGTTTTGGGGGTTTGAGTCGCAGCAACTATACTTTAGCATGCATGTAACACACTCCACACTCCCAGCAAGAAATTCATCGCTTCATTAGCTGCTCACCGGCCCCGGAATCGAACGTTGGTTTGCGGTTTTTCCACGTTTTCCTTTCTCCTTGCCGAACTGTTCTAATCGAATAACAACCGTACCAGCTTCTATTTCCTGCCCCGTTTTGACAATCAGGCGGAAGCATAAAGCCAGTAGCATAAAGAAGTCAATGAGTCAACGTTCTCCGGCGTCGCAGCTGAGCCAACAGCACACATACATAGGAACGCTACGCCCGCCACACACATCACTCCCATAGTCCCTTTTTTTCTCGATGGGCGAGGGCTAGAATGCACTCGAAACACCATAAGGCGCACGATTCTTATTACCCTTTCATGTGGAGGGCGGTTTCGAGTTGCACACACAGGCAGGAAAAGCCTCTGGTCGTGCTGCTACCATGTGCCCAGCATGATGATGTTTATGATGGGGTACGCGATAACATCGGGCGCTCTTTTCCGCTGTGCATAGTGCAGTGTAGAAAGTGCATCGCCGCTGTTCGGAACGGCCATACGGAGGAAAGCGAAATCGTCGACGAAGATCGTACGCAGCAAGCAAAGAACGTAATGCAGCGTGCAGTGAGAGACAAGATTGAGCTGGGCTGGAGAGAGCGCCCGTCATGTTGGGATGGGTTTAATCTCAACATAAGACGGAGAGCGAGTTGTTTCGAGTTCAACAGATGGAAAAAGATGGGAGAGAAAAAGGCGCGAACAAGGTTGAGTTGAATTTGCTGAGTGAGTAGGGTCTTGAGGAAAAGATTTTAGGTTGGTGTTGAAGGCAGCAATTGTCCTGCTTTCAATACGAAACATGCGAGAGAAACTTTCAAAAACATTAAAAATAAAAAATGATAAATGCCAAAATATCATAAAAATAAAATAATAGAAACATAAAAATAATAGAATTACAAAACTAAATATATTTAAAATAATAGCAACCTAAACATGGTTCGGTGCTCTTTCTAAAGATGACTAGAGGAAAAAAAACCCGTAATTTTAATAGCTACCCACAGATGTTTCCGATTTCAAGCGGATGTTTCATGCGCTTCACATAACGAAAGACTCTCACGAGACAGAGAGAGATAGCGGAGAAAAAAGAATGAAAAAGCGAAAACAATGAGTGTGGTGTGTTTGAAATGGGGCTTATGCTGCATGCTTATGTTCCAGCTGCATTATGAAGACATATACGCGAGAGCGATGGAGCGATCGGCTCAAGAATTTTGGCTTCGAGCGTAGAAGAACGTTGCGTTTTGTTTCTGTGTTCCTGTGAGATTCTCTCTGCTCTCAAGTAAACTCAAATGCACGAGTCGCTTTGCACTGATAAATGAATATACTGGAGTAATGATAATCTAAGCCAGGGACGGAACTGATGACGCATAAAACCGGACGACAATTTCGCCTCTCACCGAAGCGGACCTCATGGTTCAATTCAATTGAAGCTAGCGCTTTAAATGCTACGCTTAATTGACGCACATTGTGAGACGAGGTGGAAACGCGATTTCGGCCACGGCAATAATATTTACATACTGTCCCTCCCTCTTACAAATTGCCCTCGATGCAGTTCCGGTGTGCCGGGTGACCATTTCGAGAAGAAATTCCAACCGTTCGGCCGTGGTACGTGATTCTGCTGAGAACGCAGCGATCCCTCCCACCGGTCGTTAGTCAAGGCGTCAATTAGCAGATAATTAGCGACAATCGATAACTTATTGAGTGGACGTAGCTTTTTCTTTTGCTCTATCGGATGCCCGGAAAGGGCGATGGGAATGTTTCGCTTCTCCTCTGCGGAAATCGCGAGATGACAGTGACTTATGGCACTAGAGGCGCCGCTGAATCGATTATTCCTCATCGTGGAGCCTCTCCGCGAAGTACAAATTCCTCTTGATTATGGGTTCTACAGCGATTCTGAACACGGCGGGTGCGAAGAAAAGACTATGAGGTACGGGTGATGGATTAGAATTTATGTGTGAGAACAATATGGCAGCCACACGGGGCCGGCCATGGATTTCCCAACGTCCAATGATGTACCGCTGTCAATGTATGTTATATGTGGCGTGCACACGGTCTAGGTTGAGATTAAAAATTGATGGATGAATAAACATTAATCGCATAGCAAAAACTCCACACTCTCACACATAACTGCACAGATGTTATACAATCGAATGATTATAGAGACGCTTTTTACACAACAAACGTGCCAGATGCGATCGTCGCTGCAGTGAAATGGTATAATCTTACAAAGAAGTGAATTATCGGAAAGAAGAAACCTTTGGTTGATTTTCGGGATTTAGGTCCATTACGCACGGCGTTGCAAAACAGCGCATTCATTAACTGAGCTATCTACTCCGCACGATTATGCGATGTTAAAACTTTATCAATGGCATCTTGCAAGGTCAGTGCTGCTCAACTTTTTTTGTCCAAGTTTTCGTAACAATTATTTAAAACAGTTTTTTCTAGTATTTGGTAATACAGTACAACTTTTTTTTTTCAAATTTTAACAAGTTTTTCATGTAATTACCATGAAGGGAATAAGAATATGATGCTTGAATTATTGTCCATGAAGGAAACGAAAGCTAGTTTCAATTAACATACAAAATTTCAAATGAATTCGAATAGCGTACAGATAATATATGAAAGCAGTAGCAATTAGATTTAGCCTGTCCAAGTTCTCATTACATTCTCAGTTATGATTAATAGAATAAATTCTCGTTTAAATGAAGCTAAAAGAGTTGTATTCTTTGGACGAACACAGCTATTATCGGCGATGACCGTTGGCCCTACGCAATAGAATCCTTATCAGGCACAAAAGACGCAATCGCTCACAACACTCATGCCTTCGAGAGGTCATCAGAAAGACTCGTCTCATCGCTTCCGCACTCCATACTGAACAGTACGAAACGCATGGAAGATTCTCCAGTTCCGCAACAGAATTTTGTCAGAACATTTAGCGACTGAAAAACGCGCTTATCGATAGATCGAAGGACTTCTGCTGGTCGAAATAAACTGCTTACCACTCCGTCGTCGTAGTCCCAGGACTTCGCTTCGTTCCTTCGTTCCACGCCGGTTGGCATGGCGACGATGAGGGCAACCATCAGGTGACTCAGTTGCAGGATCAACAGACACTTGACGGTGGTTGTCCTTCGGCAGCTTTCGCTGGCTTTCCTGTGCGTCCACATTTGTGCGGAGTTATTGGAAGCGGTGACAGAAGGATTTTTCCCGGTACAGATCACCCAGTATCAAGGATTCGAACGCCTCTGTTTTCACGAACTAATCGCACTTTGAAGCAAACGGACTCAATTTTCCCTTTTCACTCATTCACGCTCAATAAATGGGCAGCTTTTTATTTCTTTTTTCACCTGTGCTCAAACCATTTACCACGGATTATTTGTTACACTATTTATTCTATTTATATTTACTTATTGCACTATTTACTTGGCGTGACAGATCAGCTGATTGGCGGGAACTGATGCAACGCTCGGTTGTGTGAGTGATATCTCACATCTCTCACTCGTTGGCAAACAACAACAGACACTTTCTTTCCGGCGTGCTCACAAACACACAGATACACCTATCCGCAAGGATAACAAGGGCCACCGATGGATGACTCACGCACTACACCGCCTCGAATTGCATCGGAGGGGTTTCTGCTCGGCTTCTAACAATTGGCTCACTTATGAACACACACTTTCATCGATTGATTCAAACACACGGGGAATGGTGCTGGACACTTTGCAACTTGCAAACAATTTTAGCACTTTTTTCTTGCACTTTCTCCGCAAGAAGCTCGAAGGTGGCAGCAGGCCGTGCTTTCTAATCATCCCGAAACACTGCGATAGAGCACAAAACAAAACAACGAGAACACGAACCGAAAACCCAAACGAACCGCTGGATTACCAGCCACACCGACACAACCGGCGATGGCGTCAAAGCGACGGGAAAATGCGGTGAAAAGCGCGTGCGTAAAAATATCCTTTTTGTTTTATTTGCTTCTCTGCAATCGCGTGCGGAGAATTATTCCCTTTTGGCTTTCCCAGCGGTCAGCAGTACCTTCCGGTGGACGAGCAGGGGGTGTGGTGGGGGGGGGGGGGGGGGCGGCGGCAACAGGCGGGCTTTATAGGAATGGGCGCACGCTATCCAGTACCGGCGTAACCAGTCGGCTAGCTATCGATTGGCTCGTAGGAAGACCGCCGCATGCAACAAACATCGTTGAGCCTTAAGGACGGCCGGCTGAGAATCCGTGGGAAACTGTGGATCGTGTTTGAGTGCCCGCCAGATTGCCGCACACAGGCGCTGCGCAACAACCGAAATCCTGCGCGGATGAAAAGAGACTGATGTCGACAATGTTGCTGGCGGTTAAGTGATCAATTCCCGACCGAGCACCATAAGCCGGAGAGTAAAATGACGCCGGAGAGAACTAACCGGTCTCTCGCCGGAGTAAAAATTATTCCGGCGACGATCATTCTTTCTTAAAGCATTCCGCCAACGGCATAAAGAGATAGAATAGCTGCTTTATTTTTTTTTTAAACAATACAAACAAAATGTAAATAAATGATTTGAGTTTACAATTTGTAGCATGAGTCGTTTACCCAAAAAGTTTTAAAAATTTATATTGTTTAACGACGCCCTAACAAACGGTCGAGAGGTTGCGGAGCACTGGCTGGATCCGCTCGAGAGAGCGAGAGTGAGAGAGAGCCAACGCTTCGAATTAGCGCCAGGTAATCCAGGCGGGTATTTCCAATACGCTCCCAAAGCCGGTGGATTTAAAAATCCCAACGCGATCGAGTGATCGTGAAATTTTAGCGATCATGCTACGTCACTAACACGAGTCAGCATCAAAATCCTGATGATCCCGGGAAGTGAGCAAATGAAATTCACCACGTCATCGTGGATTTGATCGTTGGTTTTAATATCATTTAATTCGTTAGCTGTGACGTACCAATAATCCTTTCTAGAAATTAATTAATTTATTTTTTTTTAATTTAATTTTTTGTTAAGTAATAATTAATTACTTGTTTTTTAAGCTATTTCATCAAGCATCAAAATATCCTCCATCTCTTTCTTCGACTTTTTTACATCATTCGGTTATTATTCACAGTAAAAATGGCAACTATATTGTTGTACATATAACTATATACAAACTATATTGTTGAGTTACTCAAAGAATGCAGGTTTTCCAACGTATTGCTCTCTGGGATCCCATAAACTTCCACTGAAATACGATAGCGTTTGGCAAGCCAAAATTTTCACGTAAGAAATCAACCGACGTTTAAATTTTGATGCTGGTCTCCTCACAAAATGTGCACCTTTCGCTACAAAATCAGGTATTTTTGCGATTTTTATATGTCTGTGCATGCTACTGAAACTTGCAAGAAAGAAAAAAACAACTAATGCCTCGATTAATTAAATTATCAACATGAAATTCCTGTCATATCCATGTTCCATGCAGCGAAAAGAAAGCAGAACAATGGGTACATATCCTACGCAAGTGAAGGCGCGTTATCAGCTGGCCAGTGTGCAGCCCTATATGCATTTTCCGGGATTCCAAGCCCGTTCGTGTGTCAAACCAGAACCGGAACAGAGCCACAGAGCGAGTGATAACACTTTTCTTCTGGTTTGTATCATGTGCTTGACTAGCTGTGCCGTGATCACTGTTATCTTTTACGCCCGTCATTGTTCAGATGCAAAAACCGTTGCTGCGATCCAACCGAATGGTCGAGCATCGGGAGAAGCTAATTTGAAAAGAAATGTTTCTTTTACAGTGCTTGAGTGCTGGGTAGACTCTCTGTTATGTGAGAAATCCTTCTCTTGACCACCTTTGGGGAGATCTTTTGCTACAAAAATTAAACGAAACTGTTGTCTCTCCGATGTGCGCTGCAGAGGGTAAAACTGCAATCCCACCGAAAGAGGTTGGTGGTGAGGCATATCTCCGGTTCGAATGCTGGCGCCATACAAGGAGCCGGTGTCCTTCGCACGGTGACGCTTGCGACATGGACTCGCTCGTGTGGCTTCTGTCTCACAATTGACCATTCCCGGCACCAGGTTCCAGTCGATTGCACCTCTAACTGCATCTCGAAGACCTTCGCGCTTCCCAACAAAGCAAGCACGTGAGGTGACAGTCGTTCGACGAGCACAGCATCCCGCAATGTCTCGGCTGTACCGTCTCAGCTGCTTCGTAAACAATAGCAATCGAGTCGAGACCACCCATGAGCGGGAAGGAGGGCGTTTTGGATCAATGACGGACACGCTAATCGATGATTGATTACAGGACAGGCGTGGGTAATGATGAAAGTTATGTAAATCCTTTTGCTTTGCGGCAACACGTTGACTAATCAACAGCGCATGATCGATTCATCCTGCTTTTCTTGCAAAAAAAGAACACATGAGCTTTCAATATCATTTCACTGGCAAACTCGTTGACAATGATACAAAAAACGTGACCAAATAAAAGATTTCAAACATCGGATCTAGCTGCCTCCCCCATGCACATACATGTCTTTCGGTCGATAATCAATCATCACGTTCTAGAGCCGCGACACTAGAACCAATGTTCGAGGAGAGTTCTTCAATCGTTATTATAAAGTTCCCCGGTCGTACAATAGATGATTCAAACAATTCAGCGAGTTAGTAGTCGTGGCAAAACGGTGGGTTTTTGAAACCGAAACCTAACTTAAAATTTGTTTTGGCAAAGACCTTTTACTTTCAGAGAGGTCCCAGGTGCAGACCGCCGTATGTCCACCAGGCAGCGGGTGGATATCACCTACTCGTGGGAAGGTGCGGGGTCACGAGTGGTTTGGCGACAAGTTGTTCACCACGTTTGCGATATTCCCTTATTCGGGACCAAAACTTGCACAACCCGAGGTGATCCATTCCGCTGAACAAAACCGGTAATGTGGTTCGAAATTTTCTTGTTTCGAAATTGAAAGTTTGGGGGAAACATTTTATAACTTATTTTATACGCATTGCGGCGCTCGGCTCTCCGAGAAGCAGTCGTGGCCGAGTGGTTAAGGCGTCTGACTCGAAATCAGATTCCCTCTGGGAGCGTAGGTTCGAATCCTACCGGCTGCGGTTCCGTTTTCTTTTTTACGCTCCAAAACAACACATGAAACTTTTATTACCAGCGTCGAACTTTTGTATACCAGTTCGTTGGACAGCAGCTGGAAAGTTGGAAAGCTCCCACTGGAAAGCTTTTGCGCGAAGCTAAAACGCTTATATGGTTTTGTCGTTGATTATTTTTTCATGATCTGTTCAAGAAACGGTCAATTCAAACTGCAAAGCACATTGTTAGCCTTTGCTTAAGTAGCCGACTCCCAAGTATAAACGTTTTGGAATGTTTTCAAAATTCGTAGCAAATGAAAATTATGCTTCGAAAGTGGTTCAAAAGTTTTATTATAGCAACTAATATGTGACGAAAATAAAAAAATATAATTTAAAAATCGTCCTGAATTCTTAATGCTGGTAAGATTTATTAACTTCAATTCTTGTTTCAGTCCCACAAACTGGTGCTGGCATATTTGTTGTCACGCACTGTATAGTGATTGTCAATCGTAAACAAACAATCGCCGGTGGTAGACCAGTTCGTTTCCAAGGCTCGGCGCAATTTTACCGTGTTGATGAAAGTGTTTTTAGTTCGCTGATGTTAACAACCAGTTCCAAAGTGGTGGTCGCATCTTCCTTCACATCGGCAACTGCAAACAACGGCTTCCAATGGCGAATATCGGCAGGATTGCGCGCCACCCTGTTGGCAATTTTTAGAGGTACGTTTATTCGCGGGGGAGTGCCAGTGACGTCATCGTTTTGGGAACGGTTTTCCGATGCGCAGCGGTGTGTTTACACATGCCAAAACTGCCGATAGCGACAGGTGAACGGAAGAGGTTTCAAATTCGACACCAATAGTTGCGCACCACAGGGGGGAAAAGATACTCAGGTGGAGTTGTTCGTTTCAAAGGTGGTTTTGTTCGAGTGCTTTATCTTCCGTCCAGTCCTTATCTGCGCATCCTCCTCTACTCACACTCAGACCCTTATCAGTACGTTTTATCGTGTGCCGCAATACTCGGACACCTACAGTTACGGTCGAA
This sequence comes from Anopheles farauti, assembly GCA_000473445.2. Classification (NCBI taxonomy): domain Eukaryota; kingdom Metazoa; phylum Arthropoda; class Insecta; order Diptera; family Culicidae; genus Anopheles; species Anopheles farauti. Next base: position 6,650,610 of record KI915045.1, read on the forward strand.
ATAAATATCCCTTAACACCTAAATTGTAAGAAAGATGTGGATTTAAAGTAAATGTTATTTTATTTTAGCATTTAGTTCACGTGATGTCAAAAGGAGACCAAAGCTTTGTTGAATTAACCCGCTGGAATTATCGATGCAAGAGAAAAAATTCTTATGAAAGAATATGTTGTAGAGGCTGGGACCATACATGGAAATTACTCCATGTAAATAATAAAAAGCAAACAAAGCGCTGGCAGCTGCTGGTTCATTTGTTAAACACATCATATTAATGTTAAAATTGAATTACTTTTCTCTTTAAATTACATTATTTTTGCTTCAAATGATACTAATATCTTTGAAGTGTTATAGGGTAGCATCTTTAAGAACACATAAGACCACATAAGGATGTTTAAGAGAAAAAATATGAAAACAAAACCAAAAAAGAAACTGGTGAATAATGAAGTCAGTTACTGTGAAGCTCGCTTTTCTGTGCCGATAGAAACCATGCGATTAAAAAGGTGGCGTAGGTCATAGTAGGCTCCTGCTTTGGCTGTTTATCCTTTACCAGTTTAGTCCTAGCGCTTTTCAGTAAAATACAGTGCATTTCAAATACAGCTTTTCACTATCGATGAGATTAAAAAGCATCTAATTGATTGGAACGACGATTCATTGCCGGTGTATTTTTATTTAGTTACCGTTTTATTTACCAAAACAGCAAATGTGAATTTGTTTCACAAAATTGCAATCACAAAAATTTATATAACATTAAACACAAAACATCAACAGCGTGCCGGCAATTGTTCGCGACGAACTGCAGGCAGAACAAAAAAGCGCAAAATCGGTGTAGCACATTTTAGCGCCTGCTAACCGTGTGCAAGAACGATACGATCAAACGTAATTATGCGTGTGTGTGCACAGCATGGATCGTAATGCGAACCGTGGTGGGTCGCCCGGCCGGTACAAGTAGCGTTTGCCGGCGAACGCATCGCATCAGTTCGGGTTGTCGTTTCGAACCGAACGGAGGAGCAGAGCAGACAGGCGCCCGTACGTCGTCGAGATCTTACTGAAACACGCCGCCGTCCCTTTATCCATCCACTTAACGCCCGGAGCGGCGGAATACATCATCATCATCATCATCGGAACGATCAGGTTGTTAATCCGACCGATCTCCTCACGTTAGAAGACCCGGCAGTGCAAACAAGCGACAGTGAGTGGATCGAGTTTGATTACACACACACGCGTATCGCACACAGGTTCATTCGCCTTTCCGAGTAGATGGGAAGAGGCTGACACAGAGACCGCGATCCTTCCTCCGTGGAACGTCCGTTTCGATTTGAGTGTGTGTCGTGTGTTTTGTGATTGCGTGCCCGGCTGCGATAATTTTCGACTCCCTGTCGGGCCATTGGCTGCGATGAGTCTCCACAGTCCCGTGTACCGTGCCGTGGGCGTAGGTGGTCGTCGAAATGGTGGTGTCCCTAAAATTGGTAAAGTATTCTTTAACACCGTTCTTTAATTTGACATCTCAGCAACTTACCCGATAATAATTCTCCCAACAATGCGTGCCTTTAAAGTGACTGTGATTTCCGATTTCTGATAATTATCGTGCGAAAATGCATCCCAGTGCAATAATTAGGTGCAAAAAACATAGAAGCAATGGCAAAAAATACTCTAAGGTCAACCGAAGGAGGCTTTGCAAACACGTTTCCCAGCCCGGGCGCAAATTAACGCCAAAAGAAGCAAAAAATAGTGCCTCTTGCATATCTTTTTGCATACCTTTTTTTATCCAGGTAAAAGGAACAAGTTTCATTAGTTCTAGTTACTTGGGAGTCCGTAGAACGTTTTCCCGAACGTGAATAGATGTTTTAGCTGGTAAATATTAGATTAATAGAATCCATTTGAGGTAGCTATTATCGTGTCAATGTCCAAGCTCCCAATGTCGGAATCAATTAGCTTAACGATTCAATGGAAATCGTACAGCATGTCACCGAGATATCGCTCAAGACCCGTCGAATGATCTCGATCTCCTTGGAGGCGACACATCCAGCCTTCAGTGCAAAGCTTCTTGTTACTGCCCCAAAGGCAATTCCTATACTCATCCACTAATGAGGCATAAGTGGAGCCCCGCGAGATCTGTAGTTGAAGGCATGATCAGATGGATAAGTGCATGGCATTAATTAAACGATCGGGATCTTCCTTGGAACCAACACGAGCATATTGCGCGGTACCTTTGAAAAAAAATTACGAAACTCGGTCACAGCGGTTGGTGTTTTTATTTATGTTGCCTCTTTCGTTTATCACTCCACTTCAGGTGGTGCAATTTACGATCACTGTTTCGACCCCTCCCCGAGAACGTATGTCTAGAATGCAATGTGGGTCAACAGATACGAGACGGGAACATACGCACTAGGGTGTCACAACAATGGGATCATCATGAAGTAGTGATAGCGCACAACAAATCATGTTGGCGCTGTCGGTTATGCTGCCGGTAAATGCGAGTAAATATTTAACTTGCCGCCCTCCTCCAAACAGGGCTCTCATGTAAGCAGACAATGCGAAGCGGGACCTGGCTGGCTTTGGCTGAGGAGAGTTTTACCGATTGAACGCAATCTCCACCTTGCCCGTGCTAACTTGCGTGCGATTTGATCGATTAATCGAAGCGCGCCTTGAGGTCCTTATCGTGGCGTGACGATAAAGGCGAAGATAAGGTCGATTCCGGTCGGGTTTGTAAGAACACAGAGCTCCGATGGCAAGCGAATGGTGCGCCGCTTGTGGTCGTATCTCACCGCCTGGGCATTACTATCTTTGCTCTTGACACAGTGTCGTCCGATAATGGGACTCTTTCCGATTGGTGTTTGTTCGTTAAAGGAACGCACAAGTGCAACCACAACCACATCCTATCGCGGGGAAATATATCGGAGCACCAGTTCAGTTATGTTCGACGAATCGTCCACGAATGCGCGTCTAATCCGGCAGCTGCGTAAACGGAAGTGTTAGGTAGAGGCGACACACAACAAACGGGCGTGATTTTCGGGAAGGGTGCACAAATTGAGGAAGCATGGAACCGACAACATAATAACATGCTTACCGACAACGAACGACACCGGTGAACAACCGAAAGATCCAACCAAGAGTGTCACAGTGCGCAAGTGCATTCGGTTCGGCCTTTTAGCGGAGTAAGTGCACCGACTAGTGGCGAGTAAAAAAAGCAGACGAGAAATAGCGATGGTAGCGCCATGCAGTGGCGGGGAGCAGAAGCTGCTGCAGCAGCAGCGGGATTCCGAACGACGCAAGCGTCGGCTGGAGAAGCTACGCCGCATCCAGCTCGATCATCAGAACCGGCTGATTGTGATCGCCTGCATTGGTAAGAGTTAGGGGAAACGACTAATCACCCTAAAAACCACACGAAATTCACCGGTCGGACCGAGGTCAGCTATCAGCAAGCCACTCGTGACCATGGCCGGTGAAGAACGGACCGATAAGCGAGTGAGCGAGGGAGCTGAGAAGGCATCTGGTGCTGGGCAATTATCACCCGACAGCCAATTAATCGTGTTTGAAAGGGGTGACAGAGTTATCGGCAAAGGTGGTGTGTTACGTGAAGCTGTCGAATTATTAGTTTTTTTTGGCAGAGAGCATTGGGGCATTGTTTTAAGTTTTTGGTGTTTTTGGAAATATAATTAAGACGATTTTTTCGAATCATTGAAATCATTAAGATACTTTTGTTTACATGATTTCGTCGAAATGGTGTACATAAAAAAAGTTAATATATGTTAATATGCGAATGTGCCTTTACTATGTAAATTCGCAACATTATGCCCTAAAAGTGTAATGAATGGCATTGCATTTATCTTGTGTGTAGCTAATTTTTTTTCCACTTCCACTTATCGAAAACTTGACCTTCCTCTCGTCACTATTAAACGTTTTACATGTTATAAGTAAATATTTGTACAGTGATAGGGGAACATATTTTACCGTCATGATGTAATTGGCTAATATGTGTAAAGTAATTAAATATTTTCGTATTTTCGCTTAAAGTATATTAAATATTTTCTTAAAACATAGCCGAAATTGCTAACCAAAATTTATGAAACTAAAATTTAATTGAATATGAAAAATAATTTATACTATTGCTAAAGTTTTGTCCAGCACCGTAGTTAACGTTGAATGACAGTTAGCGTTGTAACTGGTAGACTGTGAATTTTTCATTTTCCTCTTTTTTGCGTTTTGTAACATATGTTTACACCAAAACCACCTGTGATGAGTTATTTCTTATCAACAGACGTTTTCGAAAATGTTTAAATTATCAATTAACTATCACTGTTCCCAACAAATGCCGATTTGTTGAGGCAACTCTTGAAGTAGCGAATATAAACGATATCAAAATAAAAAACAAATTTGAACCAAGCCGCCAAAATCATATCCGATCTGGACCTGTATTTCATGAACATAAGATAATTGAATAAAAGTAATAAATAAAAAACTCTACAAAACAAAGAATTCCACCAAAATTCCACCCAAAAAACACAATGTTTTTTTTTTTTGGCGCAGCAGCAGAGAGCGTCTACGATTACGTCGATCGTAGTGGATGTATCAGTTAGGTCACGCGCTTCCAGGCCGAACCCGTACTAGAACGCACGCTTCAAATCAGACGTCGTGCCATAGCCGTCTAAGTCGGTCGCAGTTCGGGAGAGCTAGTTTCCAAAAGGCGTTATAAAAAAAGACTCGGTAAACTCATACCGAGCCCGTGAAAGTGCCCGTGAAGCCCCGACCGAAAAGTCCTCGTTTTTGAAGAATTTTTCGACTTCACCGTGGAAGTGTATTGCGCGTGTGGGGGTGAGACGAGTTTTTCCCTAACAAAACTCATCGTTAACCGTCGTACGGCTTCGTCATTGCAGTGCGCTGATGGATGCATTTTCCGACCGCAGGAGACGCCGGCGATCAATCGTGCACACCTCCTCCTTTGGGCACGTGGAGGTCTCGTCCAATCGCTCGGTCCATTGCACCAGGCTGTATGTGTGATAGTGTAAACGGTTGCGAAATTACACCCAGGCTAGGTGGTGCTCCATTAATAGATGGATCTCAAGCCTGTAGACGCCTTTTCACCTATGCCTTACAAAAAGGATAAACTAGCATAATCCGATTAGTGGTGTGCAGAGTTGCAGGTGATATGGAAACGGTCGTCGTAGAAGATGGCACCGAGCCCCAAGATAAGCCCGAACAGCAGCAACGCGGTCGAAAGAAACCGAAACGACTGCTGCTATACACAGGTGAATGCTTGCAGCAGCGAAATACAAAACAAACCATCCAAGTACGGGAGAGCTCGTCTTATTATCATGGTTCAGCGTAATCTGGCGCACAGGAATTAGAACGTTCACTTGGGCTTTCCTCCCCAAAAAAAAAAACTCCCAATCATCCGTCGTCCGATAGCAGCAGTTCCTATCATAAGGGGCGTCATATTACCCGTGCGTTCATCGCTTAAAATTTATTTGTTTTTTTTTTTTGGATTCCTGACTGCGATGGGCATTTAGCAACTTCCTTCAGCCGAAGCAAACGAAACAATGAACATTCCTGATAAGTTGGGTTTATAATGCAAACACACCGAACCGAACCGATCGGCTCCATTAAAAATCTCCCGATCATGAAATGCCCCCCTCCCTCCAAACATGGCGTGCTTGCGTTTAGAAACAAAAAGATTTGTTTACAACACGGTACTCTCCCTTCGCTCCACATTCGTGACTCCCTCGTTGGTGCGATTTATGTTGGAGCTGATGCGCAATGTTGTGTTTCGTCTGCTTGGCGTAATATAATCTACGAGGTCAAGACTCATTTTTACTCCACCATAGTCGCTCCAATGCAAAGGAGAAAACGATACTGGAGGCACTGTGGAGGAGGGTGTAATGTGCTCCGATACTGTTCTCTAGCGATTTAAGCGAAACGGAAGTCGAAATTATCAATGAGGTTCGAAAAAATCCCCAGCAACTAACAAAAACGTTCGTTCTCTTTCGAAACACAGCGGGGAGAACCGATCCGAGGATTAAGATTCTGGCGCGATTTATGTCTAGTTGGAGAGTTAAATCCGTTCTTGATGATAACGGTTCGAGTGCTATATAAGTTACGATCGAGCGTAAAGTCTGTTCGAGAGCGTTTTAGCGGTCCAGCACTACGATTCAAGTGTTTTGCGATACGAAATTTGCATTTCAAGTGTCTTCAAATAGACTGCTTGAGGTGTGCGCATAACTCTAGACGTTTGCCCTCCATGGGTCTAGCTTTGTTAGAGAAGCTACAACTAAGCTAAACACAGCACATGTATGTAAACGAAACACGTGATGTCTTCCCCCCGAGCACTGATTGCATGGAAGTTGAACATTTGCCTAAGTGAAAACCGACACTGGTTGCTCCGGAGGTAAACAAAACTGTTAAAAACACATACAGAAAAAAAAACCTATACTACCACTTTGCTTTAGGTCGCACCCCTCTCTCGGGTATCGGGTTTTTGAATTTTGGCGCAATTTTTTCGGTGACTGGGAGTGCCAATGGGTTTGGATTTAGGCGCTAATCATCCAGCTTGTTTGTGCGTGTGTGGCATTCAATGCCGGCCACACATGCACACGCGAGATATTGATATGCAAAGGGTGATAAAAATGACTCACTACTGGCCGGACATGAAGATATTTGGAAGCACTGGGATGTGATTGCGGGGTTACGACTTTCCTAACCTCTAAACCTGCTGTTGGTGTTGGATTTCACATATTTTAAGACATATTCGCGGTATGATCCAAAACTGACATATTTGAAATAAATTTCTATTTTTTCTGCCCCTCAATACAGCAATAATTTCGTTTACTCACCACAATTCAGCTGTCTATAATGACGTGACATTCCCCCTGGGTGTCGTGACTCCATACAGCAATTAGCGACAGCCGGAGAACTTGCCGTTTGAAATCTGTAACGAAAATTACATCCATTATTGATTTTGCAAAGCTAATAGGTATTTGAGTCAGTTTCCCTTCCGAAACGAATTCCTTGAGATCGTAGATTGAATAATGAATTGGTTCTGATCTGTTCTAGAAGAACACAGAGAGACAGAGAGGGAGAGCCTCCACGTGGAGGAGGTCACGACTCGATGAGTAAATGTTTTTAATAAATTCCCTTTTTCTTTTTCTCTCCGCAGTGGTGACGTTCGTGGTTCTGGGCATGATCGGTCGCATGGTGAACGTCGTGTTTGGAGTCATGTACACCTCCGGCAACGAGTCCTCAACGGAGGGCCTTCTCTATCCGATGTAAGCACCGCACCGCACCCGCACCGCTCGGCGGTTTTGCGATCTCCTCAGGTCTAATCGAACTCCGTCTTCTAGTGAATCGGAAACGCGCGAACTGAAGAAGCTGGACGGTATGTGGAACTTTGTGCGCTCGGACAGCAACAATCCGTCGCAGGGGATTCGGGAGAAGTGGTACACGGACGATCTGGCCCGGTTTCGGCGGACGATCGGTATGCCGGTACCGAGCAGCTACAACGACGTCACGGAGGATGCGACCCTTCGCGATCACGTCGGCACGGTGTGGTACGATCGGAAGTTTTTCGTCCCGAAAGCGTGGTCGACCAGTGGTGATCGTGTGTTCATTCGCTTCGGTTCCGTGCACTACGATGCGATCGTGGTAGGTGTTGCCTTTAATTGCCTATATCTGTAGAAGCTTCTACAGTGAAAGTTTCTCTTCTCGCAGTGGATAAACGGTGTGCAGGTTGTGAAGCACGAGATTGGACATCTTCCGTTCGAGGCGGAGGTAACGAACGTACTCAAATATGGCGCTGAAAACAGGATCACCGTGCTCTGCGATAACGTGCTGCTACAGGTGACCATTCCGCAAGGCAAGGTGGAAAATCAAGCGATGTAAGAAAGGCGAAGTGATGTGGTTAGGATGAGGTCTAACACATCTGTCCCGTCCCTTTTTAGTGACAACGGCGTGGAGTTGGTGCAGTCCTACACGTTCGATTTCTTCAACTACGCGGGAATACACCGATCGGTGGTGTTGTACACCGTTCCGCAGGTCCACATCAAGGACGTAGTGATCCACACCGGCTACGAGGGGGAGAAAGGGTACGTGGACTATCAGGTCACCACCAGCACGAACGAAACGGAGAATCTCCAGCTGCGGGTGAAGCTGTACGATCGCAACGGAACGCTGGTGGGGACGGACGAGGCGGAGTCGAAGCTCCAGGGCACGGTCGGCATTCCGGAGGTGAAGCTCTGGTGGCCGTACCTGATGGATCCCGAGCCGGGCTACCTGTACACGATGGAGATTACGATGGGTAAAGCCAACGAACCGGTGCTGGACGTCTACCGGATGAAGGTTGGCATTCGGACGCTCGAGTGGAACAACACCTCGTTCCTAATCAACGGCAAGCCGATATACTTCCGCGGCTTTGGACGTCACGAAGATTCGGATGTGAGTATGCGGGTTTTTTCTCTGCGTAGAAGATTTCCATCGAAAGACTTAACCTCCGATTAACTTCCGATAGATACGTGGCAAAGGATTAGATTTAGCGCTTCTCACCAAAGACTTTAACCTACTGAAATGGGTCGGTGCGAATGCGTACCGCACGTCCCACTATCCGTACTCGGAAGAAAGCATGCAGTTTGCGGACGAGCACGGAATCATGATCATCGACGAGTGTCCCAGTGTAGACACCGAGTAAGTTTGGAAGATTCGCGCGCCCTTATCTGCCCTTTATAATCAATTGTCTAATTGGCAGGAACTACTCGCAGATACTGCTGCAGAAGCATAAATCCAGCATCGAGCAGCTAATACACCGCGACCGGAACCATCCGAGCGTGGTTATGTGGTCGATTGCCAACGAACCACGCACGGGTAAAATGGAATCCGACGCGTACTTTGCTGCCGTCGCGCAGTACACGAAGCAGCTGGATCCTACGCGCCCCATAACGGCCGCCATTGCTGTTACTGTGAGCCAAGATTACGCTGTAAGTCACCATATTCCAAAAAGTTTTTAATGGGTACCGAGAAAAAAAGTCTCTCGACCCGCAGCCGGTAGGATTCGAACCTACGCTCCCAGAGGGAATCTGATTTCGAGTCAGACGCCTTAACCACTCGGCCACGACTGCTTCTCGGAGAACCGAGCGCCGCAATGCGTATTTAAACCCGTACGCTCTACCCATGTGTCTCACCAATTATGTTTCTCTTTCACTCGCGCACACACACACAAATAGGGCCAGCACTTGGACATCATTAGCTTCAACCGATACAACGCGTGGTACGCGAATTCCGGCAAACTCAACATGATCACCAACCGCGTGATTGAAGAGGCGCAAGCATGGAACAAAAAGTACAACAAGCTGATCCTAATGTCTGAATACGGGGCCGATACGCAGGAAGGACTTCATACGGTACGCGTAGGGGAGAGGAGCGAGATTATTTTTCTTTAAAAAAAAAGGATGACGCTAAATGCAAACTTCTCGTCTATTGTAGCTTCCTGCCTACATCTGGTCGGAAGACTACCAGACGCGCGTGTTCAGCCAGCACTTCAAGGCGTTCGATGCACTCCGGAAGCAGCACTTCTTCATCGGCGAGTTCGTATGGAACTTTGCGGACTTCAAGACGGCGCAAAGTAAAGAACGATGGCATCAGGGCCACGGCGACGATGAGGCTAACGATTTTCCCTATCTTACAGCGTATACGCGCGTCGGTGGCAACAAGAAAGGCATCTTCACCCGCAACCGACAGCCGAAGGCGGCCGCCTATCTGCTGCGCCAGCGGTACCACGCGTTGGGCGAGCTGGGTAAGAGCTACCTACCGAAAGATCTCTTCCTGTATACCGCGCCCGAAACAGATCAAGAAGCAGACGGATGCGACAAGACGGAGCTGTAACCTTGATCTCCCTTTACCCGCCATCTGCGAGTATCCCACTTTCATTGGACAGGAGTGTGCGTGTTTTTGTAAAATGCCAAGTATTCGACAATCGTTTTGTATTGTTCGCAGTTTTTTGCATTAAGTTTTAAGTGTTGGAATAATGTTTTCTAGACTGAGCCGTAAGGAGAACCATTCTCGCCGAAATGGAAACTACTAATACAAACAACAAGAAGGACGGATTGTTAAGAAACGGAGAGTGGCTGGTTTAATTCACATATCACAAGCGTTGCACACTTCACACCAAATCGCATCACCTCCTGTGCTGTCGGTTTGTAAACACAAGCTCGTGCATATTCTCTTCCGTCTCGTTGTTCTGCGGTTCCACTATCCGCATGCATTCGTCAGCAAACTCTACGAAGAGGGGTTCCATCATGGCCACCTTCACCGCATTCATTCCATCGCGGGCATTATCTACTTCCGTCAGCAGCTGCCGTAGATGTGGATTGTACAGAAGATTTTTCAGATGTTCACTTTGGCCTACGGAAAAAGCATTCAGATGTTTAGTGATTCGTTAAGCAGAAGGTTCCCCGAATGCTTATAACCTACCCAGTTGCTCCAGCATTTCCGCTGGTACAGTATCCACCGTACTGAACAGGATGGGTTTCTTTGGAATGCTATTCTGTTGAGATGCGGCTTCCTCGGGGCCGCCTGCGTCAGATGTCTGTGGTGGTTGACATGGTTGCTCTTGATGCTTTTTGAAACACGGAACTGAACAACTGCAAACAAATGGTAACATGAGATGCTTAGACGATATTGAAACGAAGGGGGTTGTTTTGTCGGCACGATACTCACTAATTTATGCTGCAGGTTTTGCAGCGATATTTCCGTTCGCTTTCGTTGCAAATTTCACACACACTGGACATTTTGTGTGTCATTTTGTTGTAAACGGTTGCAAATATTTGTTTACGAATCAATTTGCATCAATTTAAAAGATGTTTGAACACTTTTTGTAACGAAAATCTCCAGTTTCATGCGATCGGCAGCAACACAACAAAAACACGTTGACTTTTGACAGTACTTTGTTTTGTTTGAGCCCAGTGCTTTAGCGCTAAACCTTGGTGTCTACAAGAAGAAGCGTTCCGTTTTGTTGGTACGTAATTTTACAAACACTTTGGAGTTTTCACTCATGGTGGGCTTAAAATATTGTTTTAACATTAAACATATTTTTTTTCCATTTGTCGCTGAGATACGATTCGTCTAGAAACACGAGTGTTAGCAAATGTTTCATTTTTTCCCCACGAAACCGTACTCGCCCGGGGGTTTTGTTCATGTATGCTATAATTATGGATGTGCTATAAACCGTGCTATAACTGAATTGGCGCGTTCACGAAGTCAATTGAAAAATGTTATGGAAGCTGTCGCATCGAACACGTCCATTCTTGCTTCTAACCTACACATTTAATTGACAATACCCAATTTTGAAACAACTTTTTTCGCCGTTTTTCGATAGCACATGTGGTATGGGGTTGATCGAACATTTGACCGATAAAAATAGCCAACAGCTTAAAACGCTCTACTGGCACGGTCCCAAACACCGCCCCAGTGGCCTAATGGACAAGGCACCGGCCTCCTAAGCCGGGGATTGTGGGTTCGAGTCCCATCTGGGGTAACCAATCGATGATTTCTTTTATTGATTTTTTTGAAATTTTATTAGCAACTCTTTTTTTGTTGGAATTTTCATTTAAATTTATGCCTTAATGTAATGGACGATGAAAATATTTTTCTTTTGCTATTTCGACTTACCTTGCAGCCTGGCACTAATGGTTAGTGAGAAAGACGAAGAAATTTCCATCGGTTAACCTCTACGACTACACAACTAGCAATGACCGAACCACAACGGCAGGTTACCTTTCGTAACCTTTTCGCTTCACATGAGAACGGCGAGATAGAACACATACAACGATATTAAACACCTTCGGGTAACTTTCCGTAACGCAGCACAAAAGAACGCCTAGAACTTTCGCCGCCAGCTTAGAAACGATCGAACACTTTTCTGATATAGAACACATACAGCCATATTGAACACAATGGAAGGTAACCTTCCGTGCTAACACATGAGAACGCCTAGAACTTTCACCGCCTGCTTGGACATGGTCAAACACTTTTTCACTTTTAAGCCCTCTGAAATCATGCACTTATCCGTGTTTGCTTCCTTTTAGATTCGTCGTATTCACCCTACAAGATGGTGAAATCAATTCCTCCCGGTCGGCGTAATACCAAGCAGGTCGAAAATTATGAATGACCGAACGCAAACGCGCCAAACACGATCACCGATATGGCCAGCTTTCGACGTCGAGAAGGGTAAGCAAAAGACGCAGCAAAAAACAGCCACTTCAAAGTTTGCTTTGTTCCCGCAGGTCCCAAGGGCCGTACAGCCCCACCGTCCCGTACCGGATGGATCACATCCGCCTCAAAGTGTTTGCGCGGGGGCCGCGATCGGATGACATTTCCGCAGCCGGATCTCTTCAGACAGACACACCACGCGTACCTCCTCCGTGGTTTTCATCGTTGGGCAATCGGCACAACGGGGTAAGTGTTGCTTTGCAATGCATTTTTATTACCAACGAACCACCACCGACCGGTGTTTGATCGCACGCAATGGGTCACGCAATCGACGCACGCGCGTGTCACACCGTTTTGCGTCACGGCGCAAATCGTTTGACAAATTGAGATATTTGGACAGTGGTCGCGGGCCCGGTTGGAGAGGAGCTGGAGGAGGAGGGGATGTTAGTGATGGAAAAGGTGTAAAGGGTGGCCAATTTATGACGAACCGTTCGTTGATCCGAGCGTTGATCTTACGGTTTTTACTTTCGTTTTTACACGGACGAACGCCGCCTCCATCACTCTCAGAGTGAGATTTGGAACTGTATTTGAACGCTTTACTTTACGTGTGTACGTGCGTGTGCTAGAAAATTGCGATTATTTGCACCACTCAGGTGGGTTGGTGTGCGTGCGTTTTTTTGCCATGGTTTCCTCTTCGATGCGATACGACGTGTGCGTTTGTGTTGATTTACCACCGGAGACCAATTAATTTCGGTTAGGCGCAATATGGACACCCACCCAGGCGCCAGGCGCTAGTTCTGTGGTCAGGTCCTCCACACCGCGTGCGCTCGGTGCCGCGTGGGATTAATCGAGCGTGAAAATAATTGCCCTATTTTCCGGTTACGCGAGGCTTTTTTGCTCGTTTCAATCAAAGCCACACGGGCACTTTAATGTCCCCGCTTTAAAACACTGGTTTCGCAACGTTTGAAGTGCCTACGGTGGGTTTTGTTTTGTGCCAACAAGAACTGGCCTCCGTAGTCTCAAAGCGTTTGTCCAAACATGTGCCTCGGCCCCGAACCGTATGCAAATTGTGCGCCGCTGTTCGATCGAATGCTTCATAGGTGTTTTTTTTTGCTTCCTCCCCACACTTCCGTATTGGATTAGCAGCAGCACTGGTTTTATATTCATCCCCGTAGGGATACACCGGTCGGTGCATGTGCATTTTTCAGTCCATCAAACTGCTGCCGCACGGCGTTGGGCGAGCGGGATTACTTCAGGATGCCGGACGTTCCGGAGGTTTTTTGGAATATATTTAGCTGATCGATGATAGATAGAGCAGCAAGCATGGCGACGACTTAAAAAAAAGAAGAGCCAGCAAACTAGGCCTCTGGTCGGCTCCCCGGGGGACAATCAATCTCGGTTGCCGTATCGTCTCGTCGTGCGCCTTCCTCCAGGCCCTAGAACTTCACTTTCCAGCTCAGCAGTTTCGTCACCATCATTTATCTATCGGTGGAACCGTTCTTTTTTCGTGTGTGTGTGTGTGTGTGTGTGTGTGTGTGTGTGTGTGTGTGTGTGTGTGTGTGCAACACAAGGTATACATCAAAAGAATGCTGCCACTGCATGTCAAACGAAATGTTGCCGTGTGATCGTGTGCCTAGCTCTCGTTGGACTCTCGTTCGATTCACCGTGTGTTCATCACCAATCTCTTCGGGGCAATTTGCAACCTGAAGCACTGCACACCATTTAGCCGGTTATTGATTAGATGGATCATCCTCCATTCGATGGTTTTTTTTTGTCGGGGAGAACGGTATCCACTAAGCATCATTTAGTTTCAATCACAGCAGCCGCTGAAAAGTGGAGTAATGAAAAATGATTGACAGTGTTCGGGTGCAGATGCATGTTGCGGCATGTTTTTTCCCCATTATCGATTTATCGGTTTCAGCGATTGTGGTTTTTTATCATAATTCAAATTGCCAGGTTTAAAAACATCGAAAAATAATTCATAATCTTAATACCAACCCTGAACATTAAGCACAACAAATCATTTTAAATGTTGGTTCTTAACTAAAAAGGGAATAAAGTCGTCTGGATCTTAAAAAATGCTGGAACATAAGATATCGTCTGAAGTATACAATTCAAACAATAAGACATGTATGCTTCTTTGTTTCAGGAATCTGACGAAACACTTGTGAACATTTGTCACTAACCCATGAATTTTTCATTAAAATAAATAAAAATATGATTATGAATTTGTAAAATATGAATCCCTCTTAATTCAGGGATTGAAGTGTTGTATTCAATAGGTGGAAGCGCTACGCAGTCAAGCGACTGATTGATCCTTGCTCGTGTGTGAACGAAAATGCTGTTTCTGTATCATCTTTTGCGGTTCCTCCCCTGACATCTGAACATATCTTTTGTGTAAGTAACGTTACCTGCTAAAGCCATAATCACTAACTCTGTGGGCGGGGATGAAAGTATTGTTTTGCGGTGTTCGATAGGACACACCCTCGATAAATGGTGGTGTAATTTGTACGGAGTGTAGTGCGCCGTTAGATATGCGGCTCGTTGGTCTAGGGGTATGATTCTCGCTTCGGGTGCGAGAGGTCCCGGGTTCAATTCCCGGACGAGCCCGGATGTTGCGACACTTTTTGTGTTTTTTTGTAGCTTTTTATCAATATTTTTTCTTCTTCCTATTCATCTTTTCTACACTCTCAGCACACGCACACAGCAGCGGGAAGCTTTTACTTTCCTTCAAGCATCCGGTTTATATGCCCGCCGTGCGTCAAGGTGGCACACTTTTTTCGTTCGCTCGCTGACCATCGCACAAGGTCGTCGTCCGCATCGCCCACCGGACCATCCAGCGGGGAGACATTTTTTTGGGGGATCTGTGTCGTGCTTTGCATATTTGCTGCGCCCGTACTTTCTTCGTGCGTGTCCGTCCCTCGGCGTCATCCGAAGCGGGAAGCGGACTAACCGGCTGGCGGGGGCCGGTAGTCGGCAGGTCTCGTTGTGTTACGTGACGAAAGAGATAGGCGAATGATTTACGAACCAAATCAAACACCACCGCGCGGTGGGGTAATGCGACCCACACGGCCGGAATGCGCGTTCCGTCATTTTCGCCCGTCGCGATTTTCAATTGCGGTTACGCGCGCGCGTTCCGGTACATCATTCATGCTTTCTTTTTCGGTGTTCGGGTTTGGTGACTTGTCGGTGGCGTGTCTTTGGGTGGGTTGGCAGTGGCCGAAGACGTGTGCTGCTATCCCGGATGTGCTGTCCCGTTCACTGTCTCGCTGGTTCATAAGCAGCACTCGAGACGATTGATGTCGAGGGAGTTTTGGTGTTCGGAAAAATATGACGAACGTGTTGAATATGTATGCGTTATCAAAAATTTGTACGACGATAGTTTAGCGACTAGTTGTGTGAAACTATTAAAACAGTTACAAAATGTTCGCCTGCATTATGATACCCACCAAACACAATTTCTATTAGCCTTCAATTTCTATTCCTGTTAAGTAATAAAATTTGTATCCAATCTTATTTACCTATTTTGTGTCTTTTGTTGTAAGTTTAGCGGCTTACTTTTGATTTTGCCACACTTACACACTTCCCCATTGTTGTCATACAGAGCGTGTGAAATAAAGTGCTGCGTATGTGATGAAGTGAAAACGTTGCCTTAAATATGATGTCATTCATATTTTAACTGCCACAGGTGACATATCTTGTGTTACGATAGTGATATTGTTTTCTTGTCTTGCGATATCATCTAAGAAACCCTGCATGTATGTTCCTTTTCTTCTTTATTCCGTATTGCTCTCCGTATTATAATGTAAAGATTTGTGATCGATTAACGAATCGCTTCGTACATTTATAGCACCACATTATAATCTTTTACATCGAATTCCGGCGAAAGCACAAAACAACTTGTTTTTTTTCTCTTCTGACCCGATGTTTATTTGCTCACAGGCTCACACTTTATGACACTGGCGAAATTTGCTCCACATAACGCCGCAGTTGGAAAGTGTTGCCGTGCCAACTTGCCCTGTATCGGATTACCGAAGTGCCATCGCTTCGTAATTATTTAAATCCACGCCATAAACTTACGACAAATGCACAGCGCACCGTAATCTTAAAAACTTGGAGAATCTCCGCAAGATCGGTATCGGTTACAACAGTTCCTCCTCCCCGGAGGGTTGGTGAAAGATCAGATGCCACGAAAAACGAGCACGGAGACGATGCAAGTTCCCCCCGAAAGCCTCCGTTCGAGATATCGGTGACGATAAAATTGCAGTAAATCTGCAAACCATGCAGGACCGGGCCGGGCTGGTTCTGTGTAAGCAACGATTTGATTTGTGAATGCGTAACTTGCAACAAAATCTACGGCTTCCGGGGTTCCGCTGCTTGTTCTTCTGTTTGCTCCTGTCCACGAAAGCTTTTCCCCTCGTGTGGGGACCATTTTTCGGGGTAGAGACTTTTTCGTACGCAGTTGGCTCCGTTCCATGGAAAGCTCGTTTCCCTCCGCTTTCCAACGGGAAGGAGCAGCAGGATCCTTAGGAGTCGGTAAAGAATGCCAACGCGTCTCTCGCACCCTTCCCCGCCGCCGTGTGCGTCGGGTTGGGAGATTTATCGTGTATTATCACAAAGCCAGAGCCTGAATGCTCCGAATGCTCCAAGGCGGAAACCCCCTTTTTCGCAGCCCATGCACGGGACAACCGGGAAGAACCACATCGTTAGTGAAATTGGTCGCAGCAAAGAAACAACGCACCCAAACACAAACAAGCGCACACCGAAAACGAGTGCAGAAAACGCATTTTCCTCCCCTTAGTTGTTTGTTGCATCCAGCACGCTCCTAATGTTTGTGCTTTATGTTTAAGGCTGAGCCCCTGACAAATCTGGAATCTGGCCGCTGACGCGGCACACAAACGTGTCGTGTGCGATACCGCTTCATCTCCCGTTCCCCACCCCACCCGTGCCGACCGGTGGAAAATCCCTCCCCAAAGCCGTACGCCACCGGATGTACCCCGCGCCGGTGAGAACAGCCGACCGGTTTACGACTTACTGCAGCGAGTTCCTAAAAATCCGACCGGTTCCGCGTTTCCGCGTGCCCCAAATTATCGCCACCAATTTGCCGACGGGGTTTGTTTGCGCGTCCGGCTCTCCGGTCACTGCAGATTTTCAATTTTCCCAATGCAGATGGGAGCATCGTGGTCGAGAAGCCGGGTAGGGTTAGGGCTGATGGTTTGCGTGTTGTTTTTTCGTCGTTCTTTTGGTGTTGTGGTTTTTTAGATAGTCTCTTAATATTTCTGCACCGCAAGGGATTGGACAGGAGAGCTTACAGGTTTGTGGTGTCACTTACAGTGCGCGACAAAACGTGCGTAATTATTGTCAAATTATCGTATGTAGCTTAAAGTGGTTTTTAAAAGTGTCAACTTTTGATTTTTACATCATTTTTACACGCAAACTAAATTAATCACGATTATCTTTTCTAGCCCTTCGCACCGGTTGCTACGATCAAAATCGTTTCAACGGCGATATTATTTTGGATCACTAAGCCCAAAAATTCAATCAACAGCAACTAGATGATAGAGATGGTACTGTTGTGTCAAAAAGAAATGCCTGCAGTGAGCCTATGTTTTTACAGGGTTTCTTAGATGATATTGCAAGACAAGCGAAAATTATCACAATCGCAGCACATGATATTTCAACTGTGACAGTTGAATTATGAAGCGTATCACGCTCTGTATGACAACAACGAGGAAGTCTGTAACGAGTTTGTATAAACTTGTTCACTTTTTTTATCACACCAATGAGTTAAAAATATAAAAAAATATAAATTGCACAATTAACTTTAGCCATCTCGTTCGTTGCCCATGTTTTGGCTATTACTGTAACCCATTCAAGTCCATCCAGGAGGGAGAATCTCTATCTCTTGCTCCGGTGGCTCAGCAGGGAAACAAAGCACCAGCACCAGCACCAGCAGCAGCACCCTGCCAGGGAACGAATGTGGAGTAAATATTGACCTATATCGTTCCGCACAATCTCCCGGGTTGACCACACAATCTTCACACCACAGAAAAATTTTACGTCCTCCACCGGGGGCCACGACGGGATTGCCAAATATATATATAAAAATATTTTTTTTATGTTTCTTTCATCTCCCATCATTTCCGGGTGCTGATGGTGGTGGACAGAGAAAACGAAACGTTTGGTGGATTATTTTATTCGGTCGAAGCGAGTCCCCCCTCGGTTTTTACGCACTCGCTTGCGGTACGCACGTGGCTGCTAAAGGCTATAAATTTATCTACGCGTCGGTTGTAAATCTACCGCGTGTTGCTGTGTGTGGGAACGAGCACAGGAAAGCCTCCTGGGAGGGTATGCCGCTTTTTTTTTCTTTCTTTTATTTCGATTCGAGGACTTCTCTATCGCAATAGATAGGTTTCTATTTTCACGTCCAATCTAGCTCACTGCTGCTATTATCTAATGAAATATTTTTTAAATGTACCAAAAGTTTCGGACCTTTTCCGACCTGAATCATTCCAGGTCGGATCGTCGATGCGATCAAAGGTCCCGTATTTAGACCCGCCTAATCGAAGTATGAAGCGGGTTTGTTGCGCCATTCGACAATTTTAACGGTGAAGTTTAGCTTTTTTTTAACTTTTACAAAAACGGACAGAAATCCTTACCACATAAGGTCAAAAAGTGTTAACACAGGGAGGACTGCGTATGTGGGTGCCGTGAAATATTGGAAAAAATGATAACCACTGCGCTTCTGGGTTTGGTTGACAGAGGTTGTGTACCGCGGTTTATGTCTGACTGGGGTTTTTATTTTTTTTTTCATTTTTTTGTTCGATTTTTTTGTACCCCTTGTCGCAAAATAGTGGTAAAGTGCCGCATTTCAATCGCTCTATCGGGGTGTCCTCTACTGCTGTCGGCGGCGAGATTTGGGCTGCGTTAGCAAATAAATTATATTACACGATGCAACAGGCCGGACCGGGCTGGGGGACGATGGTACGATTTTCTGATTTTTTTTTCTACCCTGAAAAATACTATAAAACGCCATATCCCAAACGATCCTCACCACGTTCGGGTTTAGATAAAAGCTGGACCCGAAGCTTCACACCTTTCCAGTGCCCGGGAGCTTCGAATCATGTAATCCTTTGCTGTCAACAATAATAGCACACATAAAAACAACAAAAAAAAACCCCTTCAGTATCATTGAATTGCGGTTAATTTTTCCCATTGCAGTGCGCGGTTGACACTAGCGTGTGCGTATTGTCAAAAAGGGGTTTCGCCGGTAAACGCTATCCGATGGTGACACTTTTTAAAAAGCTGTCGCTCGATCAGGGCACGATTTTTAACGCCCGCCAAGCGGCAGTTTGATAAATGACCATTTAGATTGTGCTGCTGCCTTTTCCTTTCTCACCTCCCCCCTACCGAACGATGGTGATGGGCGACACTCGTATCGCTGACGCACGCTTTGGCGCACGATGCACCCGCACTGATAGTATTATTTATGGCCCCATCCCGCCAACACAGGACGGGGAGAGTAGTTCGCGACGCACGGTGTGATGAACCGTTTTGGGAACCTTTAGTGGGGCTGAGTTGCAGCTCGGGTGACAGTGGATTACATCCAGGTTCAATCAATTCAACAATTTAATAGGGGAAAATATGAGGGTTTTTTAAGAATTGCACTATGTTATTGATTGATAACAATTTTATCAGAGCAGGAAAAGAATTAGAATACTATGAAACTGAGCAAATAAAGATTAAGCAAAATGAATGAATTTTGAAAATTGAAAATTATTTGATTTTCATTTGGTGTCAATTTGAATTCTCTTCACAGGCACAAGAAACGTTTTTAAGGATCGTTTCGATGGTTATTTTTTTTATCATTTTCATATTTTATATTTTAAAACATTCTACTGTGAGTAAATATGTTGGGTAGACGAATAAGCTGATGCCCTTGGAAAGTATCAACCACATTGATACAAACTGTACGAACCCAATGAACTATTAAATAAAAAAAAGTTTGTGAATGCTACACGGCAATGCGATTACACGCAACGGCACTTTGCACGTACGAGATAATTTATTAAGCGAAATAAATCAACAGCCAACTGGTTTAATACCCCCGGACAGCAGGGATTGATTTCTCCTATCAAGATGTGATCGTGAAAAATGGTGCATCACACACATACACGCGCACTGCAAGAATATAAATCTACCGAATGATGAATCCCACAAAAAAAAGCCAGGCTGTGGAAGCTTTTATCGCTCATATTGTCATCCGGAAAGTTTACACTTTGTGTGTTTTTTTTATTATACTTTGTAGGCATTCCGCAGAACGAGTAAATGGGGATTGAGTTGCCCAGGATTCGAGGGCATTAGAAATTCTGCGCGTGACGCGATCCAAATGTCCGCATCCTCGCACCCGACCGGCCTCCTCTTCGCACCCGTCTGGCCAGCGCGGAGATTGATGCAACGCGAGGATCCTTCGTGGAAGTTGGACATAATTATAGACGTGCTTTGGACGAGAGCGGCACACGATTAGGGTGGCAATTTGGATGAGAGCGTTTCCTTTTGCTTTTCCATACCGGAAAGGAGACTCGTAAAGTGTGCTGAATTTTTTGGAGTGTCGTTTGGTCGTATTATTTTTTTGCTGCGTACTTTGAAATAAGAACAAGAGTTGAATGGTGATAAGCAAATGTACTGTGTTCCCGCTTTGGATGGAGAGCGAACCGGAAAGTGTGTAGATGAAGTAGCATAAAATCTGATATGTGACCTGCTGCCCGATTGCACGAGACCGGGCCTCTTATCGGCCACGACGAGGGGGT
The DNA here is from genome assembly GCA_000473445.2 of Anopheles farauti. Classification (NCBI taxonomy): domain Eukaryota; kingdom Metazoa; phylum Arthropoda; class Insecta; order Diptera; family Culicidae; genus Anopheles; species Anopheles farauti. Next base: position 6,671,606 of record KI915045.1, read on the forward strand.
TTCCGATGATTGGAATTTTTATCATCTCCACCACTAACCCAAACCCCCGGAGGGTTTCGCGTTGTGGAATGCCGGAGAAAACGCTCCCTCCAGCACCGGCGACACTTTGCATGTCGGCCGTTTGTCTTCGGATTTGGAAACAAGCGAGCGAGCGAGCGAGCGAAAGCGGCAGGCTTTTCGGTTGTTCTCAACGGAAAACGGGAAAACAAGGCACGTAGCCGGCCCGGTGGCGACAGTTTCTGCGTGCCCAAAGCAGCAGGCTCGATTTTCCGGCAATCCTACTGCAGCCTTTCTTGAGATCAAGCTAAGCTAAGAAGGGAGAACGGGTAAGCGAGAGAGAATATTTGCATCAATTTCTTTTTCACATTTTTTTTCCTGAACCGAATCCGCTTCGTTTGTGGAAAGGATCCGCGTCGGACGGGTGCATCGGGCGGGTGTTGGTGAGATAAATTGATTGTTGTAAAGTTGTTTCAACGCGCCTTCCGCCCGCTGACTATTCTCACCGCACCTCGATGAAAATTCGATCGGAGACTTACTGTCGACGAGAGGATGTTTTTTTCTGCTTCTTAGCCAGCATTTCTTGTGCTGCTGGAAAGGAGTCGAATAAGACAAAGCATTCCCCCGGGGTGCGGGGCTCCGAGAAACGGACCGAGCGAAACCGATTCGCCACCAGTTCGAACGAATTTTTAATATCCCCAAAAACCTACTGAACTTTCTCGCTCGCCTGGCGTTCTTTCGTACGCAATGCGTTTTCGATGTGAATTGAGAGCTCGCCGCCCGGCAAGGACACGCTTTTACAAGATCAACACGCGCCGTTGGTATCGATGGGAAGTTTTTCCGCTTCCCTTTCCGTGCGCGCAATCCAATCTTCACGGTCCGGAACCGGGGCATAATTTATGGGTTCGCGATTTTTGGTTTGCTCGCAAATTTCCACACGGATTGAGCGTATTCCTCGCCGGGTTTGTGCTCCTTCTCGCTCTCTCTCTCTCTTTCACCCTCTCAAACACTCTCTCACCTCCTCCTTCTCCATCGGAATCGAGCCCGAAAGATCTGTACGGTGAAGTTTTTGACATGCGAACGGCATCGTCCTGCGGACAAAACCGGTCCAAGAAGTTCGACCCAAGCGAGACCGCCATCAAAGCTGCAGTCCACGATTCGACCATTCTCGGACCAAACCGAGGGGGACCCACCGCATGCAACGGCATCGGCAGATTTTTATGACAATTTGCCCGAAATTAGGTTTCAACACTCGAGAACTTGCTGCCGGGCTTGCTGTTTTCTTTTTTGCTCTTAGCTGCCTCAAAATTTACGACCAACTTTCAAGCGTTTCCGGTCCCGGTGCTGTCTGCGAAAAGTTGTTTACGTTTCACGCGAGACCGACCGAAAACTATTTAGCACAATTTGAGCTTGCCGCTTATTTTACGATTGCTGCTAACCCACGGGCCTTTGAAGTTAATCACCGGTTCGGTTGTTTTGGCAGTCATTTGACAGTACTTTATGACAGCGCGTTCCAGTGCTGCTACTGACCGATCCCTGCAGTTGACCAAACTAAGCGCTGAAATTGATTTCCTGCCGGGCCGGGGCTGGGCTAGGGGAGTTGTTTAATATCTGCTGTGTGTGGGGAGGTTCGTTGAGGGTTGCTCTAGTAATTTGTATGCGGAAGATCGACGGAATTCTTTACTGCTATCTCCTTGCTACTGATATTAAATTTTACTGTTTATTCAACAAACTACGTGCTGATATGTGAACAAAATTTGTACATTTCTTTGTATTAAAATATTGGAGACTACTCTTCATTTACCATCAACTTTACATAGTATTTATTTAATTTCACAAAACGGAATTTTATGTCCGGAGTAGAACTCTTACTAGTTACTGTCCGGAGTGGACAATGGATGAAGGTTTTGTTTGGGGAAATCACCATAATTTTATAAGAATTTGACCAAAACCAGTCCACAAATATAAAGTTTGACTCAAAAAAGTATTCGATGAATTGGATTCAATCTTTTTCTTTATTTTTCTAATTGATCAGATTCGTGAACGAGAAAAGAAAACTGGAATTATTATTTCTGGTTTTCCTCTGTTAAAAAATATATTCATACCAAAAATAATGACTTTCAAAAACTGTAAAAATCTAAAAGGAATATTAAAAACTACACTTTTATGTTTTACACACCACCTGTAAATGATCCTTGATCGGGAAAAACCAGAAAAATATCAAATTGTCTTTTTTACTGACCTGTCTTTTTTACTGAAATCACTCCTTATTGGGGTGTGGTGAGCATAACCAAACGCGCTTTTCGACGCGCGCGCTCTCAATCGCATCACGGAAAAACCAGAAGGGCAGAATTAAAACCTCCATTTTCGCATCCGCATCCTTAATCCAATAAAATTCACCACAATATCAATCAGACCGAGATAGAAATTGATGGTGCTCTGATGTCGGTGGGGTGGGCGAAAAACCTCCTCCCCACAAAAAAAGGAACAATGGGAACAGGGTTGAGGATAAAATAACTGTTTTCACTGTGACTGTGCCACACAAAAAAAAACACACACACACATAAAAACCACAAATCAGCAGCCCCGGGCGCCGAGACATATTGAATTACTTTCGATGGCGCTGTCGCAAAAGCTGTCCCCCGCAGCCACCCGCTTTCCCATGCTCCAGCACCACCCACCGCAGCCGCAGCGTACATTAAATAATGCATATCCGGAAAGGGTGGAAACAAAAACCCCATCCCCCATCCCCCTTCGGAATGGTGCGTAAATGCAATTTCGGTCAGGAGGCTGTTATTGATCGCGGCAAAATTCGGGCTGAGAGTAACTGCTTTAATAAAACCGAAATGGAAAACAAAGAAAAAAAAACAGAACGCGAAAGTTCTGCAGTGGTGGAATTAAATTCTCACCCACAAAACACCCGCCTCGGTAAATGTGTGTGTGTGTGTGTGTGTGTGTGTGTGTGTGTGTGTGTGTGTGTGTGTGTGTGGCACATGTGCAACAGTTTCCACATTTGTCGCCGTTCAACGATTCAATAAAAATGTATCACTTACAATACCGCGCGAGATGGAGAGAGAAAGAGAGCGATTGAGGCTGAGTTCAAAAAGGAAGTTACTGTACGTGAGTGTGCGTGTGTGGTTTGGAAAATCCGTTGCAAATGTTCCCACCAAGCGCAGCAGCCAGTTTTCCGGCCGTTTGTTTGTGCCCGCTTTTTTGTGCGCTTTTCCTCACCGCCGCGTATTTTTTCTTCTTCTTTTGGTTCCGGTTGCAGAATGTTTGTGGGTGTATTTACTTTCGCCGCTCACCGCCTCAGCTTCGGGGGGGTGTGGTAAGTAAAATTTTGTACCACCCACCAGCATAGGAGACGGTGAGATTGGTGTTAGCCCAACAAGCGCCCTGCCCGGCCGCGTGTCCCACCCGTCGCACAGATTGTTTTGAAATTTATTAGAAGGAATAAAAATCACGTCCTTGTCATAATTTGTCACACAGCTTAAACATCACGAGCTGGTGGTACTGCCGACCCACTGTTGTGGCTTTTTTGTGTGTATGTCTTCCTTTCTTTCCGCACCCTTCCTGCCAACCGCGAAAGTGACTCTCGGCGCGTGCGACGAACAAAAAAAAAAGAAAATGAAGCGCAACACGCGGCGGCAAGACGACGCGGCCGTGGAACAGTGGGACTAAATTTATGATTGCATTTATGGTAATGCTGTAAAAATGTGAAAGAATCTTCTCTGCGGTTGTTGTTTCGCTGTCGCCTGTTGTTTGTTTGTTTTATTCTTTACGCCACGAATTCTTTATTCCTCCGGCACGGTTTCGGGTGAGGAGGGTGAAAAAAAAAACAAACGGCTCACATGTGGCGTGTGAAACATACCATACGAAGGGAGAGGGGAAGGATTATTTTCGGTGGTTTCCGGTGGTTCTGAAGTAGTTGGTCTAGGAAATGCAGCAATTTTCGGTACGCTCGGTACACACGCTGAATGTGCATGTGTGGCCGGTTTGGGTGCAGATTGCTGAGAAGTAGGACATTTTAGGCAGTGATAAACCGGTCGAAACAAGGCCTTGCGACCCGCTAAAGGAGTGTATTGACGGTTGGTAATAGAATGCAGAACTGAGTTTGTGTTTGAAACGTGGAATTGTTGTACAAATTCAGTTAAAATGCAAAGGTATTTCAGAAAGTTTGGAAGATTTCATCAAAACAAATGCTAGTGTAAATTTATGATGCAGCTGAGAAAAAATACACCAACTTAAGGCCACTTATAATCAATATTAGATTGTCTCAGATTGATGTTTTCTGTTGCTACTAAAACTAATTATTTAGGAACATTTAATTCACTGTTGTTTACCTACCTTTTATACGACTGCTTCCTTAAACTGCTTCCGATGGATTTCGAAAACTGAGCTGTTTGAAGTTTTGTACATCTTGTCAAAGATCTTTCCCTTTCCAAATCTAGATTCCATCCTATATGCACTGCTGTAGTAGTTTTTGAGTACTTACAACCGTCTGCTCCGAGATTCGAACCCGTGACCTGTGGTAAGCCAATATCCATGCGTTTACACACTAGACTGTAGGCTCACATTATGATAACCCTGGCTTGGAATAATCTTTCTGAGACGATCTATCAGCACAGCTGTGATCGTCTGCTAGTTTTATAAATTACATCGGTTTAAGGAACTAAAACATGCCCGTACAATACCTTACGAATTAAAACCCACATCGAATTTTCTGGAGCAAACTAAACACGTCTTACTGTTTCAAGCACAACCACCAATCTGATCTTCGTCCAGCTAGAGTTCAACTGCCTAGCATGTTCGCTGCGCTGGTGATCTCAACGCCCTCGTTCATCTTTGCCGAGGTGGTCGCGTCAGCGTCGTGCCATCGGAAGCTACAACTACTTCAACCAACGGAAAAGGGCACGGATGTGCTCCAGACGATCATGTTCGCAGTTTCGCTGACAAGTGGTACCTTCGCTGGAGGAGGGAACGCTTTGCTTGCGCTCGTACGCTTGTGGAGCAGTAAAGATTGTTTACCGTCGGAAATAAGGGGGAAATTTGAACCGAGTGTTGTCATTCAAGGTCATATTCTTCAACGTCTTCCTCATATGGAGCAAAGTTTACCCAGTAAAAGTGTTCAAATGATGTACACCAGATATTAGGATGCTTAATCTATTGTTTCAACATGAAGCACCCAACATTAAAACAGAATATTCTCAAAACAACTACTGAAGCATTGAAATGTCTCCCGTTTGCTCGCACCTTTAGCTCGTCCGTCTTTTACCGCCGGTGCAGCCACACATCGGATTAAGCATTTTATTTATCGCTATTTCGTTTGTTGGCGCGTCTGCGACAGGTCGCAGGAAGCCTACCGTTTGCTTACTGGCGTTTGCTTTTTGTTTTCCTCGTGGAAGAAAATTAAACGCTTCGGGAAGTCGTGGAAATGCAACGCGCAGCGCCTGTTTGCCTAGCGGCCCAAATGCGTGCCATGAAAGCAGGTGTCATCGACCCCAAAACGGGGCGTGTTGAGGCTAAAACTGTGCGGCTGAATTTAATTTAACTCCCTGCTTTGGTTCTCCTCCGCCCCGGGATCGTGCCCGTGATGGGAAAGGTTAATTTCATTCCCACCGCGAAGATCAACGGCGGCGGGCTCATGCCGTGGGCCGTAAAGTTAAACAAAATTACAAAGCTCACGCCATTTCGCGTCCAAGATGGATGTTCGCCCGATTTGCAAGGAAACGGAAAGCAAAACAATGACAAAAATAACGTGCCTTCCTTCGCGGGGAGGCCCAAAACACACGCGCATCATCGCCTCCCTTCCTGGGGTTTGCTATTTCCTCGCACCCGAGTACCAAACAAATGACTGCAGTTCATAAATAATGTCCTTTCGCAAGCGTTCGCGTACTCGACAACAGGCAGTCCCATGGCTTGCTATGCAGCAGCACGCACACCGATCGCAATCAAACCCTTTCTTCGCGCTGAGGAGAAGGTAAAGGAGACGGGAAAGTTTTACTACCCTTGCCGGGGGAAGTTTTTGTCCACCATCGTCAACAACCTTGCATGTTTTCCCCCGAGTTCGTTCTAATAGTAGGTTAAAGAGACGTTTCGCGTGGAATGGCTGCACTCCACACTGACCGACCCCCCGTGAAAAGGTGGTGCGATGCAAAAGTTTTAATCATCGCAAACGGGGACAAATTAATGAGAGTTCAACTTCCGGCCCGCCTTTCCCATCGTCCGCTGTGATCGTAACCGAAACCGGCCGGCACGGTGGTTCGTAGTACGTCGGGATAATGAGTGCAACGGCTGGGGTTTGCTGCACAGCGCAGCGTCGATTGTGCTGAACTTTGATTAATTGGACCGTCGTGAATGCAAATAATAATTATTATTATTTCGCCTGCGAGACCGGCTCGGTTCCGCAGCTTGCGGTGATGGATTAAGTTATTATTTTCAAATCAACGAAGCAGCAATTTGTAGAATAACAGATTTCATGGGTTTATGCTATTCCATACGAATCCGATGTCGCCGATGTTACGGGTGGGGAAAAACTGTTTCCTAGTAAATGAACATTACGATAATAATTGTGTACGAGGTAGTGACGGATTTCGTTATAATTAAAATTTATGTTTTCAAATTATAGCAAGCTAAAAGAACTGGTTAAAAAAAATATTGCAGAAACGAACGAACAGGAATTTTATTTTTTCTGAAGTGATAAAATTTAGTACGAATTCAGTTAAGAGAACGCATTTTTGCATAGAAGTTCATTTGTATATTTTCCTTATCAATTTTATAGGACAGTTCATTTTGTTTTCAAATATACTCGCACATTGAAGTATTTTTTCTATCCTAAATGGATCCTAAATGGATAGAAAAAATACTTGAATGTGCGAGTATATTTGAAAACAAAATGAACTGTCCTATAAAATTGATAAGGAAAATATACAAATGAACTTCTATGCAAAAATGCGTTCTCTAACTGAATTTGTACTAAATTTTATCACTTCAGAAAAATAAAATTCCTGTTCGTTCCTGTTCGTCCTGTTCGTGAAATTAAAGTATTTCTAGGAATATAACTTAGTGCTTGAGATGCTAGAATTACTCCTGTTTTTAGTGATGTGTGTTAAATAATTTCAATAAGATGCATTTTTGTTTATATTCATTTACGTTTTGTCAAAAAAAAAAATAATAGAAATAGAACCAACCTAAGAAAATCACCCGTAATTGTACAATCATCGGCCAAAGGTAAGCACAAATAAATTGATCTCTCCGAAAGCGTTTAAAACGATCAGTAGAACATTTCAAAACCGCCAGAGTGTAGAGTATAACATCACACAAGTATGGGCTAATCAATTTTAATGTAACAATATTTAGGATCTCCTCTACCATCGTCCCCTCGTGGGGAAGCCCGTTTAGAAGGGCCTTACCGGCCCTGGGTTACTTCATCCCCAACCCCCGTACGACGAGAGTCCTCCGGCGGTTAACCTGTGCGGTTGCGATTATGAGTGATTAATCCCCGTTCGGCGAACGGAGGGAGAGGGATAGCACGAGCAAGTCGTAAAGCACCCACCCGAACGGGGCACGCACGCGGGATGTGGATGGGGTTTTGATGCAAACATCAGCTACTTTCCTGACTAACGATGCTGACGACACACTGTGTCGGCACTGCTGTGTCGAACGCTGGCACACGCGCGTCATGTCAAGCCATGTCGCAGTCCATTCGAAAGGTGGGCGTGCGTGCGTGTGACGAGGGAGGGAGGGAGGCCCAGGGCGCCCAAAACCGCAACATAACTTCCCATTCGGAACCCTATGTCTACAAGAACCATTTTACGATCCTACCGGTCGTAATTTGAATGTTCGCTAGCGGTAACTGCAAAGCTCTATCAGTTCCGGTCGAGTGTTTCCCCATGTGTCTATATGTGTGTGTGTGAGACAGTGCAGGATGAGGATCAATGAATAATAATCCCCGTTTATTTACGCCCCGTGCTCGACTTTTGCACGATTTCTCCTCGAACACGCCTCGAACGGTGGAGACGCATGGTGGCTTTCGGCGCGGTGGGGTTCGTAGTTTGCTTTGGATGGTTCTTTTGGTGGGTTGGGGAAGGGGGAAACGGCACGCAGAGCTACCTGCCGATTGCCACTAAAATGAAGCATCCTGCCTTCGCTGGGAAGGAAGAGGATGTGGCGTTGGATTGAGCAGGGAATTTACGATCAAAAGCATAACCACTGTAATCCGCACCGGGGCGTGCTGGAGCGCAGGGTGAAGTGGCCATTGTACGCTAACCGAATGCTTGTTCCTGTGTGTGTATGTGTTTGTGTGTGTGTGTGTGAATATTTTGCATTCCACGGTACGGCACGGTATGGAACGAGATCCGATAATTTTTGCCTCCCATACCGCGCCGTTTGCCGATTTTAATGACTTTTTTTTGGGGGGTTGGACCCCAATTGAGCCAAAAACGCTGATCGCCGTGGTCACGCATTACCCGTCGATAAACATGCGGTCGCCGGTGGGTGGGATTTTTGTGCCGGATCGAATGATCGAATATTTGCCGGGTGGGGGGTTGGGTCCATGGTTGTAGTCGTAAAAAACTGGTGCGCCAAAATCGTAAAGTTACAGCTAACACCGTAGCGCGAAAATCGCGCTTACAACGGGCGCCGTGTCCTGTTCTGCTGTGTAATGCGCATTGTAATGAGCGTCGGTGTACGGGTAAGCCTGGCTGTAATTATAACGCACTCGAATGTCCTGGCCGTGTGAGTGGTACGGCGAGGGATTATGAGCGTAATTCGCAAAGGTCGCTAATTGAAATGCGTTCCGGGGGTTAAAACCAGCATCGGAGGTTCATACCGAGGGGTCAAGGTGACACCGACTCCGGGGCAGACAGTTTTAGCTCCCCACCAGTCTTTCTTTGACCGGCAAAGCATTCGTCAGGCTCGAATCGGACCGAAAATGGCCTTCGGCAGCACTATTCTCCCAATAAAGCCTGCTGCAACGAGGGTCCGTTAGCGTTTTTTTTTTGCATTTTCCTGACGGCAAGATGGGTGGCAACCCAACACAAACTAGACAGTTTATCTTCTGCTGACGATCAGCAAAATTCAATGAATATTAATTTGTTTTATTAAATCCGAGAAGGCGAATTGGCCCAGTTGATGAATTCTTTGCTTCAGCTGGGATAAATTACGGATATTTTTTGTATTTTTTCTCAAGACCAAATGAATATTTCTACACGAAATGCATAAATTGTCATCTCTTTATAAAGAAATCACAAAAAACGGCAAAAATTACGCTTCCAACTAGGGCCGCTGGAGGCGATAATGCCGACCGTGACAGGACTCGAACCTGCAATCTTCGGATTCGAAGTCCGACGCCTTCTCCATTAGGCCACACGGCCGTTGGTACGAAGGATACAAAATGTCCTTTTTGCTATCGGTGGAAAAGTGTGCATTTCCAGCGCGAGTTTTCCCTTTTCGGTGCGTTCGGTGGCTTTCTGCGCGTGCGCTCGGTTGCGTTGCGAGGGAGAGGCACAATGCTGGAGGGTGCTTAGAGGGTAGCTCGAATGGAAGGGGTGGAAGGATAACGGTGGCAGGCAGGCGTTTTGGAAATTGATTCATTTTACGGGGTATGGTTCCATTGCATCTGTTTACACACAGTTTACTAGCTTAAAATGAAGGGTTTAAGGGAAAAAAGTTCGCTACAATTTTGCTGCATTTAAATACAAAATCGATTGTAAAAAATCCTTCAAATACTGGTTTTAAAGACACAATAATGAACAACAGATGCAAAACAAATTGTAAGAATAGAAGAAGAACATTAAATTTAAATTTTATCTTTCCCTATAAATATGTTCGTCTTGTTTAGTAAGCTTGCGTTTTGTATGATTTGTTTCAATTTTGAATGTAACTTTTGCTTCCCTTATCCAAAATTTTGATTCGCTAACGGAGTCCTGATAATGACCATTGGTACAAAAATAAATATAAAAATAACTCCAAAACTAATAACTCGCCATACCCAAACGCGTTCCTAGCAAATACCCTCTTCGAATGTAAATTTCACCACCAACCACCATAAATCGTACGATATCAATTGAGCAAGTAAAAAAGGCAAGACACATCGCCTCGTCCCTCCCGCAGAGTGCTATGTACCTTATTTCAAAGGACACTCGAAACGATATCGAAACAAACCCGGCACGGAATGCAATCAAGCAAGAGAAAGAGAAAAAGAGAGAGAAAAAAAACCCTTACCAAAGGATCCATGCCCATGCCTCCCCTGTGTTAATGCCCCGTTTGGTTGCATGGGACCATAAATCAGCGGAAGCCGCCCTGGTGTGTGCGGTCAAAGTTCGCCATGGCAGGAGCCCGCCGATGCCGAAGTAATTCCGGAAAGTAGATGCATCGGAATGCATCCGTCGTCGTCGCCGTCGAGTGCACTTTTGGGCTATTTGTTTCCATTTACCTCGCGCGCGCGTGTGTGTGTGTGTGTGTGGTTGGTGGGGCTGTTTATGTGTAGAGAAGTTTAAAAAGAACCGAAGCGGCCAGGTTTCATCCCGTTTCGGGCGACATCTTCATAAATCCTGCGCCTTTCCAAGTCCCGTCTCTCGGGAGGGAGCCTCCGCGACACCTATCGCGGTCGTTTTGGTGGCGGAATGGAGCACCCGGGTGGGGTTCCGCACCGGTTGAGAGATACTGCATCACGGCCCGGCACTAATGTGCCGCAGTTTGCCGTGCCCGCTGTTACTAGCGTGAGATACCCGTTCGGGGGGAGGGGTGTTACAGCGAAAGCACACCGAGATTCAACAGGATTCCATCTCACGACGCTTCCGATCCGTTCGAAGTCAACATTCCGGGGAACGGCCCGTGAAGGACGCGGTGCTGCAGGGGCTTTTGACACATATGTGCAGAATAATAAAATGCCCAAGTGGATAAATATTTTATCAACCAAACATCGGGGGCAGGGGCGGTGCGCGAAGTCCGAAGTCAACACGCTCGTGTACGGCTTCGGTGGCCACACGGCTAACACACACACACACACACACACGGTTGATGCTATGTTGCAACAACATTACGCCGCTCTCCGTTGCTGCGCTGTGGAGCATTGGACCGCATTGGAGGTCCATTTTGAGACAAATCTCCTGGGCGTTTCCAACGCTTTCGGACAGGGAGGGGCGAGGTTAAAGGAGCAGGGACATATGTTGACCACGCTGTAGCAGCTCATGGTGGTATCCGTACCCGGCGCACAATCATGTCAATGCTCCAGCGGCGGCCATCCCGTGCCATCCCTTTCGGATTCGGACGAATTACTACCGCATGGTCTGGTGTTTGCGGCAAAACCACGGTCTGCAATGTTGCGCCAAATCGCGGTCGCCATGCTCGTAAGATGTTGTCCCCGTGTGTGTTCCCCGCTCCAATCCCCCCGACGGGACCGACCAGATTGCGACACAAATTGCGGTTCGATGATGTGTCGTCATAATGTAAATCGGATGAGATATCGATCAGGGGCTGGTGAGCTGGTGAGCGAAGGTGCCTCCGAATGCACCGAAGGATGGAAGTTTTTGTTAGTAAAACATGTGCATTTTGTGTGTATTTCCCGTCAGATGTTTCCAGGTAATCTCCGGAGGATGAAGTGCAAGTAATGTGAGGCTGTATCCGGAGCCAGCTGAGCGTAATATTTACTCAAGTGACGGTTCAAAATTCAACGTCCCCGGAGCTCACCATCCCTGCAGCTTTGGTTCTTTCCGGTGGAGATGACGCTAAGGGCAGGAGAACTGAAGGAAATGGAAGCTCATTTGCGGTTCCCAGCAGCACTCGGTCCGTTGGTCAGTTGCCACCAAAGTTTGACCAGCGTGAATTGTTTTACCTCACTACGACCGGCTCTCGGCTTTGGTCAAACTTTGGACTACATTTGGTGTTTGAGTACGTTTGTTCCGTTCCACCCTGCTCCGGACGCTTGTAATGTGCCAACGATTCACTGAACGCTTTGTCTCATTTGTACTTCCAGTGACTTGTTCCAGTGACGCCGGCGAGCGGCCGACGATAGCGCAGAGTAATAATTCATAATTTATGAATCACGCAACCTACAGCACAGACAAAAAAAAAAAAAGATCACACTCTAGTACGGGAGAAGTTTTTCTCGATCTGTATCTGCAATGGCGCCGGCGGTGAGCGGGAAGAAAATAATTTACCGCAAACTTCCCAAGTAACCGGTGCAACCGGGTGCAAACGAAACAACCTCAATTGGTGGTGTGGCAGTCATTATCGTGTGTGATATATAGAGTGCGATGAGTTTCTTCATACTTAACGCGGTCTGCTCTATTTATTTCTCCCTCCTGTGCCGTTCGTGCCAAAGGGCTTTTTAATCTTTAAAAGCTTTATTTCAAAAAGTGTGGAGTGATTTAAATTGGACTGAAATTACTTTCGTACTTAAAAGACGTACCGAAACGCGCCAGGGCATAAGTTTCGCTCCCGTGGAAGTAAACGTACAGTGCTGGCTTTTGGGCTCTGCTTACTGGTCAATGCGACAGGACACGAGTAATGATATGCCGGCACGATTGGTCGTGGTCATTCGCGAGCGAAAGTCAAACATTCCCAAGCATCAAGATAAAAAAGTAATAATTGACAAACGAACGAATGGAGGGGAACCGGCACTGGAGGCAATTTTATTGCTGCCTGCCTTCATTAGCAGCTTGTTATCAAATTTGAGGTTGCATGCTAGAGTGTTTGCTGTGGATCGGGGAGGTAGTACAAATAGTGTCTCGAAACGGAAAGCCTGGCCAAAGTGGTAGTCGTTGCGCTTTTGCATGCCGTAAGTCACATGTGCAGGACGCTTTCGTTTGTAAATTGAGTTTTTATATCATTTTTTAACAATTTGTTTTTTTTTTCTATTTATAAAACAACCGTCTAGCTATGTACAAAAATAATTTTATACATGTACAAAATGCAAAAATAGAAATAAATATGTACAAACTTCAAAAGTGTCTTTATTACATTTTTTTCTCCAACTAGCAATCGTTTAGAGAACTTTATATGATTTTAATTGAATTTTTCGATCACCTATATATACTACATTTAATTTTTGTATTGTGTTTTGTACCGCGTTGAAATACAGTCACGTAAAATTCTAGAAAAGATTGCAACCTAATAAAACCATTCATTAATTGACACGACAATTTTTCGTTCGCAATGAAAAATTCTTCAATTACAACAGCCATAACAATATAGTGTTATGAGTTATATTTTTCCATTTTTGATGTTAAATTGAAGAAAAGCTTATTTATGATAATTCGTCCGAATTGTTCTAATCCACATTGCACCCCACGTTTTGTCGATTGATTTATTTCGCCTCCTTCTTAACCACCCTATAATAAACACCTGCTTCCAGGGTGAGCAATTTTTCACGTGTACCGAACGAAAAGCGGTGATGAATTATGCTTCCCCTGCAAACGAGGAGAAATGCGAGAAACCATCATAACGCGCCTGCTGCGATAGTAGAATATTTATACCGATCGTCACATTCGGTACGGAAGATGCAACCGTAAGCGATAAATATAATCACCTTCCGCCCGTTTGCCACCCGGACAAATGTCAACCGAAAAATTCGCTCCATAACAAGGCCCGTACGGATCGGTTCGATTAGCCATTTTTCTTACACCTCTGCTACGTGTGCAGACCCTCCTCAAATTGGGAGAGCAAAGATGCGTTCCACGCCGGTGGAAAGAATCGTTGCAATTCTCGATGCACTCACTCGCCACCTTGGAGCATTCTGCCCGAGCGTCCTGGGCGTGCGAACGTGGGTGAAAAATAAATCCCGCAACCAATCCGACCACACCACACTCGCACACACACACACACATACACGGTGTTGGCTTTGGAAAATCGTTTATGAATTTATGATCTCCCTCTTTCTCCCCTGGCGTTCCAGGACAAAAGATGCGGAGCGGACGTGGTGGTAGCATTTCGCTGGAAGAAGTTGCTGCAGACCGTTACCATTGCGTCGATGTCGAGTTTGTCCAAGATGCCGACGATCGACGCTTAAGCCTCCGCCTTTGGGGTTGATTGGAAATTTATTGAGAGCAGATGCCTGCTGGAAAAAAGGAACGGCATAAACACACACACACATACACTCCCCATCAGAATGTCGAAGAGAGACTCATAATCGTATAATAAAATCGTTTTACCGCATCGTTCGAAAATAGTTGGTGAATTAGGCTCTCCGGGGGTGGAGGGCGCCTGCACTTCCCTCCTAAAGCCTACCTAAAGCGGTGCGTTTCAAGCGTTCATTACTCCATTGCGTCACGAGAAGGAGCGAGACGCGTGAGCGGGACGTGATGATATTTGGTGTCTCGTTTTCTCACACGCTTTCACTCCTTTCTCGTCCTCATGGTGGGAAAGTTCGGTCTCGATGTCAGCCAACTCTTCTTCCCGCGTAAAAGGATTCAATCGAACTACTACTCGAACTCACTCCGCTCGGGGTTTTTGCTGTACGTACCGGAATACGGTTATCCGTTTTAATGGTGCTTCATGTTTTCAACTCCTTTATTCTCCTCCTATATTTCAGTGGGCACGGTGGCACGAATGAGTGGTAAAATTTTATCGTCTCCCTCCTTCTGTCTTGTGAAACTTTTAACACGCCTTATCGTGATTTGCATGATCGCAATAATCAGCCGCAGTTTCGAGAGAAGAAACGCCAGCAGCAGCAGCAGCAGCCACTAAGCCTTCTAATGCTCCCGTCCCACCCAACGGTCCTTAACCCCTTCGCACGTACGTGACTGCGCGGCCGCTCTCCTTTGCCCGCCTGCAGAACGTTTTGGGCTTTCTTTTTAACTGCTTTCCGGCACGGTGGCCCACAGTTGGCGTCGCATGAAAAATTCACCACCACCGCGAGCTCCCGTGCCACGTATTCGCGTGTGTTTGCGTGTATTTGTGCGTGCGTTGTGTTTTTTCCACCTCGCGCGGGGAGCGGGAAAAACGATGCTTTATGCGTGTCCGCATCCGGGCGCATCCGGGGAGCGATTGATTTCACTTTGCCACTCGCGAACGCTTTGGTTTCTTGAGGAAACGGGAAAAAAAAAACTTAACTACGGGGGAAACTGACGGAAGGCCGCGGTGTTGCATTGAAATTTGTTTCGCGCACGCTCCCACCGCAGAGGAGAGTGTGAGGGGATTTAGATTTTGTTTATCACTCACCAGGCGTTTGCGGTTGCTGTACCGCAAATTTAATATTTTAATGTAAAACCCGGGGTGTTCTTAAACATTTTTCTTTTTGTTTGGAGGAAACGAGCAGCGAGAACAAGTACCTTTGGTTTAGGTTTGTTGTTAATTTATATCCTTCTTCTTGAACTGGGTCTGATTTTTTTTTATTTCATATTTAAGTATTATTTTAAATTGAATATTTTCAATCATTTTCATCATCTATTTCGTGGTGTTTTATGTTTTTTTAATAATTTAAAATTATTTTTAATGTTGTTCATTGTTCACCTTTTGATGTTTTATGATTATTTGGCAAAAATGTTATTTCTTTCTTCTTGGAAGCATTAGAATTATTCAACTACGTTAAACAAACTTGTCATCTGTTTTTATACTCTTATTATTTTTTTAAATTTAACACAGTAAAACATCTACTCTCCGGCAAACGCTTTTTCCCAACAAACGCTGTGCCCATTCCAGTTCATTTCATTCCTGCTTCGTCAACATCCATCAAGAAGTTGATCGAGCCGCTTCGCACATCGTTTTCACTTTTTATAGCCACACCACTTTCCGTTGCCCCCGTTCCCGAGCGTAAAGGAGCGCTTACAGCTTTTTACGACCATGCGTATGTGGTTGTCGCCCATTTCGCCACACAAACAAGCCCCAACCCGTTCCCCGGTTGCGGCAGTTGGCTTCTCCGCGCAGCTTCTGCAAATATTTCCAACAATCATTGCCGACACTTACCATCTCTTTTGGGTGTAATTTATTTTACACTTTCGTAGCGAGATGGAGGAGAAAACCGCGGGGCCGCCTATTGTTATCTTTATTTTATCTTAATGTTCATCTTCATGCAAAAAAGAAAAGTTTCGTTTTGGTTTTTCTATCGTTTTGTACACTCATTACGGTGGGATGTGGTTTGGGTGCATTACTTGCAGTTTCAAAGGTTCTGAAATGTTTCACATGTTCTGGTTTTTTTTTTGTTTGAGATTTTTCGCTAATGCGTGGCTTCTTTTATACTTTTGTTTTATATATCGAGATGCTTAACTTATCAACATGGTTAATAACTTCATTTCTCCAATTTATTATGGCATATTTTTACTAAACTAATTTGGTTGTGTTCTGATCACAGTAATGTGTTTAAAAATTTGTTTGCAATGTAATAATTATAGTCGTCAACTTTCTGGCATTTCTTTAAAAGTATTTTTATATTTATTTTCATCCTTTTAAAATTTATTTCATCATATTTAACATTTCTAATATTATGGTTACGATCCCAACAGTTTATTTTTTATACTTTCTAGAATTTCTATGCGCTTGATTCTTCTCTCACTAGGTTCTTGCACCTTATTTAGACTCTTGAAAAAGTAGGCATGAATTTACAACCATCACCACTTCCAATCATCGTACTAATTTAAATTAGCCGCACCGCGCTTTTCGGACGAATCGTAAATTGGTAGCTAATCAGCCATTTAACTCCATTATGCTGCGGTGGTTACCATTATACTCACGGCATGAGATCCATTCTCAGTGCGCTCTCACCCGCTCGACGTGAAAGTACTTTTCTTCACGCTAATTTGATTTCATTACAAAAAGTATATATAAACCCCAAGCCCTGTCAGTAATTTCCCCCTAATCAGCGGCCCCTTTGGGAGCGCCCCGGTGCGGCTGTGGGAGCTTTAAAAATACCTTTGCCGGCGTAGTTTTCAGCTCGCCGAGCCGCTTTGGTTGGGGATCCGTAGGATGATTTACTTATTTCGCAGTTTTCCAGCTCCTGGCTACTTCGGTCTGGTTCGGTCCTGCTCGTCGCCCCCCCCCCCGAGGGAGGAAGGATTCAGAAGGATTCCACCGCACGCCATTATGACCTTTTGCGAAAATGGAACAGCAGGGGGGGAGGGGCGGTGGTGTTGAAAGTAACTGACAGCTTTTTACCTCCATTTTCCTCCGGTGTGAGCCATGCCGGCAAGCGATCGTGAGATAATGAGACGGCGACGGCGCTCCTGGCTGATGATTCATCGGTGAATGCCGTACCGCGAGCCTGTCACCGGTTCATGCATATTTATTGATGCTGTGTAAGTGCGACCATCATCCTGGCCCCGGGCTGTGTGTGTATGTGTGCTTGTTTGTTACCGCCATCCGCCGCAAAAGGTGCACACAAAAGCCGACCGTGTCCCAGAGGCGCTTCGTCACTGCCGGTGGACGACGGACACGACTGCAACGGCACTGCAATGAAGCGAGGATGGAAAATAAATATAAGAACAGGTTTAGAAAAGGCGGCGGGAGAGTGAGCAGGGCAAAGGAACGGCCAGGCAAGCGGCAAGCGGCGATGAAAAATGACAACGTTGCATCCAATCTGCAGCTCGCAACAGAAAAATAGCAAAAAATAAAACAAACTCGAAAACAAAATGCCGGTCGGTGCGGCGGCCTTAAAATGGTAAGCCGAACCTCTCGCCCCCCCCCCTCCCCCACCCCTCTGCACCGGTGGTGCTGCTGCTGCGACCATAATTGGGAAAATGTGTGCAAAACTGCATTCCAGCACACATTCATCATCGACCGAGCCGTGGCGAGAGCGACTGTTGTGATTCGCCCGTGTGCTTTTTCGGATCAGATCGGACGACCTTTCACCGGATGCGTTTTCCGTTTTGTGTTTTGCATTCCATCCGGACGGTCGAGGCCAGTTCCATCCGGTGGCTCTGCTGATGCATTAGGATTTAGGAGGGAGTTTGTGGGAGGTTTAGGAACAGTGAAATGAGTAAAAAAGCTAAACTGGCCCGTCGTTCCTGTCGCCAGGGATGCAACCGGAGAGCTGTTCGGGTTGGCTTGATGCAGGCCTTACCATTCGGAATCGGGTGTGGGTGATGAAGAGGATTAAAGTATTAGCACCTTCGTGAGAGAGTGATTCGTTTGGATTTGTTTCGATTCGAATGGTCGTAGGCGGAGGTTTCACGACTGGCAGCGTATGGAGTGGCGACTAATGTCTCCCGACCAAATGCTGGTACTTTCGATTTTTACGCCCGATTTTGTCAAGAGGTTTTGTATTGATATTTATTTCGTCATGAAACATGAAAATGTGTGACAATTATTTAGAAAACTGATATTTTTTTGATATTTTTTTCTTTTTTATTAGACGAAATTGAAGAAAGGTCGAAAGAGATTCGAACGTTTTTTAAATTAATCTCCTCTTTTTACCGTCTATATCTTACCTTTTTACCGTTCTTCCTTTTTTGTGTATAAATTGATGATTTTCTTTTTAATAAAACACATTTTACACCGTCGGCTATTATACGCTCGTCCAGTTTTCGAACAGCAGCACATGTATATCATTACACGGCCGATAAATTCCACACAACATCGTGGTCCTCCCTTATTCGATGGGTGGTGCTTAATTTATGCTTTTTCGCGAAATATGCCAACAAATCATTTCGCTCGATACGTAAGCGGTCTGGGGGAGTGTTATTTTTTTTAATAAAAAAGGAAAAACAAAACTTATGAGTAAAGATGCTCGAATGAGCACACACCACCGCCGCCGGGTGTGATGTAAGCACGTCATACGAAACCGTTCAAAATTCAATAACAAAACGATACAAAACGCTAGTGTCTAATTGGTGGTTGTTCAATATTAATTCCGAATGGAGTTTTGAAGGTTTTTATTGGCCCACCACACGCACGCGACACATGTTTTTTTTTGTCCCGCACTGTGCGTATTATGCGTCCATAAAGTTCGAATCTAATTGCATTTTTTAAAACGCGAAACACCATGTTTTTGGGGTTACAATTTCTCTGTCCGCTCTTTTTGTGTGTTGCCCGATAAGAATGGAACGGGTTGGAGAGAGAGTGAGGGCCACCGGGTGCGGCGAGCGCGTCTGTCCGTTGGCGACCGCTGATTAGTGGCAATAAAAAAAGGGTTACCAATTTTAATTTCGCTCACAGTCAGTCACCTGAGTGTCAGCTGCGTGGCCGGGCAAACGCTGCATAAGGTTGACACCAGGTGCCTGGAGCCGTTCCAGGTGCGTTTGTAGTGGGAATGTGACGGGGGTTGGAACGTGCGTAATTGGAATAGACACATGACACATCGGGGAGTTTTCGTGGTCGGTTTTTAAGAGTGTTTGGCTCGTTGTGCGAACGACATGCTCGCAGAGATAACGCACTTCGCAGGAGGTATCAAAGGGGTTCTTTTTTTCGTGGGAAGCGCCAATGTGGAAAGCAAAGAAAATGAGAGGCTCATCGTGTCGCCATGTCGCACTTTGCATCCAATTCATCACTTGTGAATCAGATCATCAAGCTTACATTTTCTAAAGGCGTTGATTTTAGCAGCAATTTGCGGATTTAAAATTTTAATGCTATATTCTTTTTGAACTCAATGTAATATTTAAGTTAACTTTTCCACCACAACAGTTTTAGAATTGCGTTTTGTTCAATGTTAGCCTTTTTTAAGCAGTTAAGAAAATTAAACAGTAAAATTTAGAATGTTTTCAATTTGTTTCAGGATTGAATATCGAATCTTTAAAAGAAAAGATAACATTTAGTATGTTTCCAATATTTTCAAATTACGATATCTTTCTACATATCGTTTTGTGTTTGGAATTTGGATCATAAAAACCTGATTTTTTTTTAATTAAAAAAAAGAAAATGTTGGTGTTTTTTCAATAACTGGAACACACTAACTAGGAATGTTTTGTATTCTCGATCTTGACATGTGAGGTTGACACATGTGAGCAAGTTTATTAGAAAGAGTGGACCTCTGAAACAAAAGATACGGACCCCGTTTTGTTTGATAACGACCGTCCCAAATCTCTTTCTTCTGCACAAGTGTGTGTATGTGCGTGTTTGTGTCTCTCGATAAGAATATTTCCTACTCATGCACTCCTACTCACAACGCTCGCTCGCCCCCGGGTGCGTGTGTTCCGAAGCGAACGAACGTCAATCCACACACATTAGCCCCGCGGTCAATGACCTTTTTCGGCGGTGTGTGTGTGTGTGAGAGAGTGTTTTCGCCCCCTTGCGAGCATGTGAGCGTGTGCGCAACATTGTGTAAAGGCCACTGGGGCCGCTGCTGCTGTTGGGGTGGTGTGTTTAGTTAGTTGGCAATGATCTAAATTTTCGACCCACCTCCCACCGCCCATCGCGCACCCTCCGCCCGTCCGTCCTCGCAAGCAGCATCCATGATCGCGTTACCAGCTGTCCCCACGCTCGCTCTTGCACTCTCTCTCTCTCTTTCTCTTACGAGCTCGATCACGCGCTTCATTTCGTGATCGTTTGCTGAGTGACTCGTGCGTGCTGCGATCTCGGATGAACTCAGAATGAACCACCCGGGCAATTGGAGCGCGATCATGGCGGAAGAAGAAAAGGGAAATCTGACTGACTGACGCACTGCGTGCGTACGCGTATCCAAAAATTTAGCCAAAAACGCATGACCTATAAAGAGGCAAAAACAAGAGAAAAAAAAACGGCACGCAGCAGTTGCGTGCTAGACTATGCGTGTGTGTGGGTTTTTTTAACCTTCTTTTTTTTAGAGCTAGGTTCCTGCCTAATGCGGGTGCGATCGTGCGAATGTCCCGCAAGAAGTGGAACGGAACGTGTAGCCCTAATCCGATATTTCTTCCATCCCCTCCCCGGTTTTGCTGCTCTCCTCCTCCCTCATCGCTTTGTTCGCTTCTTTTTTTGGTGTCAGTGCGAATTTTCAAGGTTTCACAGATGTTCCACGGTGCGTGGAGGAACCTTTCTGTGTGTGTGTGTGTGCGAGTGATTTTAATTTTTGGACGCGTTGTTGGCCCTGGCCAGCAAGGCAGGCACACGCAAATTGCGACGACCAACACTACCGGTGGAAAGAAACCGAAAAAAAGCCAAACATCTAGCGCACACCGACGCGTAGATTCGTTCAAGGACGGCCATTGAACTGAGTGCGTCGCACGCATAACTGTGTTGTGTGGGACTTTTTGTTTAGGGGGTGTTAGGGGAGGTTCGTTTGGTCGCGAAAAGCGCTAGAAGTAGTAGAAACGCGTCTATTTGGGCCGCCCGGCGGCAAAGAACGCCGCCCCGTTTTCATCCCCAGCCGTCTCGAACGTCGTCGCACACGATCGGCTCGTCGCATTTGTCGCACGTTTTTGCACAGCAATTGGGAGTGTGTTTTGTGTGTGGCATTTTTGGGTCAGTCTTTGTGTGTTTAGGGATAATATACGGGGTTGGTTGAATGAAAAGTTTAGCGTAACGTTTTGACTGATCATTTTGTGTGATAACTATCAGGACATTGGCAAATGAAATTGGGAATGAAATTCATATACATGCGCTTAATCGATCGGAAAATCAAAAGTCTCTTTTGTTTCAACCGAAGTGATGTTTATCATCATCTGCTGTAGTTTGTTTTATTTCACTCTCTCTTAATTCAAACAAAATATCTTCCCCCAGCATTTTTGAACAGTTTCTTTAAAACACATCTTTCAAAAATATTTTAAACATGAATTTATGGTTTTTTCCCTATTTTTGCTGTGATACGAGCTTTTATTTAAAAAAAAAACAACTCCAGAACGACTCATGAAAAAAAGAAAAATGTCAAATTTCTGTACAACTGATATTTGAGAAAAATAAATATGATGGTACTTTATATATTTTGAAAAGTTATACTTTGACTAATAATAATATTTTATCGGTACTGTCAAAGAAGGTTGATACTCAAATTTTTGAAATTTGGAAGTTTTAATAGAAATTATATACATATTTGAAACTATTCAAATTTGTGCTTGGTTCCAATTTAAATATCAATCAAATTTGCTTACGTAAACAGCAAATTTAAACAAGAAAAAAAAATCAAATCTTTTGCTTTTTTGTTTCCAAATTATTATTTAGTCATTTTATTCAATTGATTCAGGCATACATTTTCCATCCCCTCGTCTTTACGGTTCACAAAACGGGATACAGGGCGACTAACCAAAATCATCGTTGTCGTGGATGATCAAATCACGATCGAATCGATTTTTTTATCTTTCATTACTCACCCGTCCGCCCTCGTCGCCCGGCCGGCCTCGCATGTGGTCAAAATGCGAAATCCGGCACTGGCTGATCGGAAACATCTGACCAAATAAAACATTCGCAACTGGTACTCGGCGGACAAAACTTCGACCCCCTAGCATCTTGCCATAAATCCCAACCACATCGCGGCGAACCATTTTCGAACATGATCGCTAACGAACGCTGCAGAACAAACGTCGTGCGTGGCGCTGGCGGTGAATTTCGCGGATGTTTCGCTATTTTTTTTTTTTGCTATTTGCTACACATGGCCTCGACAGCGGTCGTTCTTTGCAAATTAAGAAAACCTTCCAGCACTACCACCACTACTGCTGGGTGCGATTTTTTGTCGCTCGGCACCATGCTAAACTCCCCTTTGCACACCAACACTTGGCCACGAATAATCATCTCCATCGACCCCCCGAGTTCAATGTGGAAATGTGCGCGACTTTAGCTCCGCGATCTCGCCTAGACCTATCCTAAGCTCTAGCACCACTCGAAAGCACCCACCCCCATAGCGCAGCGACCGCGAAACGGTTCCGAAGTGGATGTTTAAAAAACATTGCCATTCAAGGCCAAATTAGTTTCGATCGGTTCGGTCGGTTCGCGATTTTGGCGATCGTTATACGCTTCGCGAAATGTTTCGAAGGTGACTAAGGTTTCGTTTTTTTGTGCTTGTTTTCGATACGCCTAGAGAAGCTAGAAGAGCGCGCGATTTAGAGCAGCAATTTCGGGACGAGAGCAGCTAGGGATGAAATATGTTGGGCTGATGGGAGGCGAACACGATGATGATGATGATGCGGGTGCTAAGATCAACGGGATCGTTGTAATTGTTTCTTTGCATACTTTTTCTTATAGTCTTTATTTTTGGAACATAATGCGTGCCAGTGTTTTAAATTCGGGAATAAAGAAGTAGTGTTTAAATTGAATATCTTGATCATTATGGTTTGAGGAGTGGCGAAAGTAACAAAATGGTTCAATACATTTTGCGGTAGTTGTTCACATATTACGCTGCACTCATCATATAGTGGCGCCATCTTTCGAGCGGTACAAGAACTGTACAATTTCTACAAAATATTGCACGTTTCACAAACATAAAATAGACGATGAAAGAAACAAAAAGAAGCTGATTTTACCAAAAATAATATAAACTTCTTATTATACAATTTAAAGATATTTGTTTTATTCGCTCCACATTATCTTTATTTTCTCCAGCTTATGAGTTGGATGTCACGAATTGTTACCTCGCATTTTGTGATGAAAAATGTCACACCACTTCACTTTTTCCGTTCGATTCACCTATTTCTTCCTTTTGTCGAGCAGGACATCCCCACTTTTGCAAGATGTTCTTTGCACTGCAGAAAAAAACCCCGAACAAACAATACCATTCTGGAGACGAGGCGAGTCACCGATAATAAACAGTTTTTTGATGGGGTTGTTTTTACCGGCACGACCACCGAACGAAACGACCCGGACAAGGTGCAAATGACAAACGTGACAATGGACATACTAAATGACTTCACCTGTCACGGTTGACGGTGGCAAACAACGAAAGCGAAAAAGCTGTCCCCGGTTGGGCACGTGTAAAAGTCCTCCGACAGGAGTCCACCCGCGGCAATATGGAAACTGTTGTGCGAGAAGCTTTTCCTCCCTCTTTTTTCACCTTGGAGGAGACCCTCAAACGCACGTAAATGGTAACAATTAATGAACCGAACTGCCATTTGGAGCGCTGAAATCATACTGCACTGCAATCACTGCCGGTCTATCCTTGCTGCAATCGTTGCACTGCGTTCCTGTGCGGTTCTTGAGACAGCTTTAGGGACAGTGAAAGAAATCTTCTTCACCTCCCCAAACACATCCCTGTATGTCCGTGGGAGACAGAAAACTTCGGCCTCGCGCGCCTCACCAAACGAACCAGAAAGCCATTAAACGTTCATGAGGCGAAAGGCGCAAAAACCTACAAACAACTCCACGAAATGGGCCGCGGATGGAACGCCGAAGAACGTGGAGATTCCCCCCCCCCCTCCCCCCTTCACCTTACTCCCCTCTGCCTCGTCCATGTCCCGCAAAGGAAGCATGATTTATGGGTGCTTTTTGTAGCGCCCATTTCGCTCCTCCAGGTCCCCTTCGGGCCCTGGCCGAAGTCCGAGCGTCCGATGTAAACGCGGCCGAAGAACTCTTCTCTCTTCAAGAACACATTTTCGGCGGTTGCGTTACGTTTGGCGGAGGCTTTTGCCAGCGGATAGTGCGATACTGGTCGGTCCCTACCGCCTTTTGCTGGGATACTGATCCAAATCGAGTTAGAAAAGAATTAAGACTTAAAGTGAGACCTTGCGCACGAGATTGTGACTGGGATCACCACGGTTGTCCGGGGTTCGTTCGAGTGGAAAAGAAATTGTTCCCGCCTGGAACAGTGGGATTGGTGTGGTCTTAATGGAAAGAGATTTTGGTGGAAAATAAAAGCTACAATTTAAATGAACCAAAATCTTAGTATTACATTTAAAGTTTCGAATCGGCCTTGCAGTTTCCATGTAGATCATCGTCTCTAGAGTTGTTAGTTATTGAATAGCTAGGCCATGGTTAAGTTATGTACGATTTAAAATATTCGTTCTTCTCTATAAGTATTTCAATCGGTAGATTTTTCAAATCTGTACAAAAAGTCTTGTTTCTAATGCATATTCTTTTCAAAAACTACTTTACTTTTGATTGATTACAAATATTTTTGTGGACTTTCTCCTCAGTTTGATTAATTGATCATATTCATTGAACCTGGAGACATTAAGATTCTTCACGAAACATACCTATATGAATTATTTTCCTACAAAATAGGTACCTAACAATGTTTGACCACAATAATACAAACAATTCTCCAACCATGCTTTTCTCCTTGGTGCGATGTAAATCTTATTCCCCTTCGAGAATGGCTAGTCGTTTGAACGCACGCCAACTAAGCTAGAGCAGCTTCATCCCATCCTACCCATCATAGCGAACCGAAGGATCGGGCCGGGCAACCCCCGCCAACCAGAATTGCCCCGGGGGACATGGCCCTTTTTGGCATGGCCGGGCCGAGAAGCCGTGACCGGGTGGACCAGCAAAACTATCCCCAGAAACCATCACGAGAGCTGGCTCGCTTTGCTCCAACTGAGTCTTGGAGTTGGGGTTTTTTTTAAGGTTGTATTTGCCGCAAGCGCTGCTTTGGCTTTCTTTCGGTGGTTTTCATCGTTTACAATGGCATACTCTCGGGGCACGAGATCACTTTTATTTCCACACCGTTGTTTATACCTCCACTGCTTAGGCCGCGCTGATTATCGGTGGTAAATTAAATTTACCACTTTCTGTCATCGCATTCGGGGTGTGTGCTTTACCGGGGGTTTGCAGTTTTTGTTTAAAAATAAATATTTAATTTTTCATAGCACGTTCTACTTCACTATATTCGGTAATTAATGCGCACACACCTACCGTTTGAAGTTCAATCGAATCACTTTTGCCCTTGATAATCCCGGGCGCGTGTTCGACAGTGGATCGAGGAAGCAAAATCGAGGCCTCCCCTCCCACTACCACCTTAACGACAGTGGGGTTTCGGTGCGGATTACACCACTCGGCGCCTCGAACTCGATTGGAAATGCAAAACAACTTCTTCACTCAGCTCGCGTTCGGGCCTGCCTCAGGCTGCGAGATGGCGTATGGTCAAGGCTCTCCTGTCGGTCCCAACCGGTGCAGGTCGTGTACGGGATGCGGTAACGATTGATTGAATTTCATGTTTTGATTGTCTTTAGTTGACATTGCTTGGGCCGATGAAGATGCAAACGTTCGGTTCGTTGCTTGCACGAAAAGTTTCCATACTGGCTTTTACGGCCGGGGAATTTTTTTAACTATCTCCTGGTGACAAGATGTTCCTTGGATTACCAACAAAATCGCCATTTATGGCTTCAAAGTGGTATAACAGTTTTAAGAGAAAAGCTTGTTGACTATAATAAATTCTCTCTCTCTACCTGCTTATTATTACTATCGGGATAAACCAATCAATTTAAACGATCCAATAATTACACTCTCATAATTGTCCGTGCCATAAATCGCCATAAAAAATAGCGAAAGCGACCTTTCCGTTCGCGTCTAATGTCTAACACCAAACCCACCCTCGAAGCGGGTCCATTCATTTCGCTCACAATTTGCATAGCGCGTTTACATATTGCTGATGTTGGTGTTGATTCTTTGCCGTCCCCCCCAAATGCAGCCCCGATCCTTCCCCGATGATTTGTGTCTCGCAGGACCGAGGACAAATAAATCTCGACCAGACGCTCGAGAGACACACGAGAGACGAACGTTCCCGGGCCCGAGCTTATGCCCTCTTTCATCTAGTGGGAAATCAACCCACAGCAGACGAGTGTCTAGGTGAGTGAGGCAGAAAAGACAAAAGTCACCTCCAACACAATCCACCCTCCTCCTGCCAAAAAAAAAACCAGCTGGCCTCAATTTCAGGGGCGACGAAAGATGGAAAGATTTCGCAAATTTTGGATCTTTCTTTTTTTCCTTGCCCCGTGGTTTCGTTGCCGAAAATCGTTCGAATTGGCGAATTCGCGGGCGCCGCCACTCCCCTTCTCCCCTCCCCCCGCCCTAACGCATGAGATGGGTTTTGAGTTTCGAGGTTTTGATGTATGGGGGGTCTGATTACGGGTGTTGGGTTGAGTTGGGCGACTTCAAAGGCAAAATAAACGACGGCGTTTTGGGTGGCAGATTTGTATCGTTTCCGTTGTCGAATTTCTCCCGAAACCGACCCCGGCTGGGACACCCGAGTTGGTCTATTTTGAAGCTCGCCTTGTTTATGAACATTACCTTCGCGAGTGGAAATACGTGCTGAATTTAGTTTTAATGCGTTCAGTCACCAATCACTAACATTAGTCTTACGCCAGTGCAATGAGATGTTTTATCTTTATTTCCTCCCTATCGGGGGAAACTATTTGGTTCGCTCATTTATGCCCGCTCTACGATTCCTTTGCAAATTTTTGTCGATCTACCAACCAACGAACACGACAACGATCGCTCCAATCGTTTGCCAATTTCACACACAATTCGCGAAACGCGTGAAACGAACGATTTCGATCCGGAGGTTCGGGGGCTGGTGGAATTAATTTTCCGCTGGCGAAAGCTTTCGACGCGTTCGTGCAGCTTCCAGGAAGTGCACGGGCGTTTGTAATTTAATCGTTTATCGAACCACCGATGGGGGAAAGGGCCCGAATACAAGTAGCGAATTCTTCCCATGCCTCACCACGAGCACGGTTGAACGTCGGTCGGTCGGTGATTGAGAGTAGTTTGGTGCAAACTTGTTGGGCGAACTTTTTTGATCTAATCAGCCACGTGGGCGAACGGTGATTGCGCTTCCAACAGGTGGTGTATTTGCTGGCTTCGTGATCCCGATCCGAGGGTGCTCGAAACAGTGCTGAAAGCACCAGACCGTACTTTTTAATTATCTGATCCCGTCGGGTTTCTCGCAAACTTCCCCCTGGTTGCTTCTGCAGCTACTTACAAAGTTTGTTGAGGTGTTGTGAAGAGTACACAGTCTGTAAGAGATACCTTAAAGTACAATAAACGGTGAGGCTAGATGGGTTTTTCTTGGGAAGAGAATAGTTGAGAGTTTTCCAATAATGTTGGAAATCAAAAGGAGAATATTTTTGAATAGTTTTTTTTAAATGATTTTCAGTATTTTTTTCAATCATATCAAACATCAGTCTATCAAATTGGAATGCTTTAAAGATGTTAAAATGTGTCTTTTGGTTGTAGGATTTTTTTTGGTAAAATAAATCCTTTGATTCTATCAAATCTATTTTTTATGAATAATTTAGTTTTAATAAAATAAGGCTTTTGAAATGAAATACAATTTCTACATGTTTAATTATAACCTAAACCATTTTTCTTTTAGTGCGATTCCAATCAAGGATATGGCATTTTCATAAAAAATAAGCCAAAAATATAGAACTCCAGTTTGGAAAACAAAAAACTTGCGTAAAAAAGTTCGGGGGAATCGAACTTCATCAACGAAAACACGCACAATTTTTGCGCTAATTGTTAACAAAATTATGCTCTCGCATTCTATCCTGGCTTGCAACCAAGGAGTATGACATTCCTTCCTCCCCCATTCCCCACGGCCGCTAATTATCTGCATTCGGTGATCGTGGACGCACCCACGACGGCTCCCTTATCGCGTGCTCCCCAGGCTCATCATCACCAGCCACCGAAACGACGACGAGCTGTCACTTTTCTGTCAACAAGTTTGAGTTGCCCCGGGGAGAAAAAAAGATAAACGATCGTCCTGTGCGGGGGGTGGAAGGGAGAGTCCACATCGGAGCTTGCGCGGAGGAAGATGTTTCACGCGGAAAGTACCGGCTCCGGCTACTGACATGCTGACACTGCTCCATTATGCTGCTGGAACGGTTGTTTTTTTTTTGGTTTGTTTGTTTTGTTTCTCGTTATTTCCCCTACGGCACCTCCCGTTCCGGTGACATTCCACGGCCGGGTGGAAAGAGATAATTTAAACACCGATGGCGGTGGAGCAGAGGAGGGAATGTGGTAGCAGGACTTGGGGAGGAAAAAAAACTTTATCGCATACCGCAGCATAAATCATTCATAAAAGTCTAACTTCAACACAAAGTTGCGGTCTGCGGACAAACCGGGGCGAGTCTATTCGCGACGCGTGCGCCTCCACGTTCGGTTCCCCGTTGCAGTTGCAGCCAGGAAGGGGGAAGAGGAACAAAAAAAAAAACGCACAGACAAAAAAAAAGCTCTTTGAGCAGATGCAAACCCGAACTGCTGTTTAACTGCTGGCGTGCGGGCGATATAGCGCAAGGAAAGGATCTTCCGGGTGTCAGGACGACTGGCCGGCACCCACCGTAACCGGAAGTGTAAGGGGTGAATCGCGGGCAGGAGTTGTTTGACGTTTCGTGGTTCATTAATTTGTGTTTGCGACACGGTGATTCCCTTTTTTTCCCCGCGGAGGAAGGGTAGCGAAACGTTGAGCGGAAAGGACGTTATGATTTCTTTTACATTTTCTTGATGGCTAAATTGGCTGCACCGAGTGCACCGGCAGAAACGGCGACTTGCAGCAAACAACGATGCACGCGATTTTAATGCAGTTTTTGTCCTGCAATCGTGCAAGAAATTGGTATACAAAAAAAGGAAAATATTCTTTTTTTTTTAACTTCACGAAGTGGAACGGTTTGGAAATTCCTACAAAATTTCTACACAACTAGCCGAACAACCGTGAGCTGTCGGAAATATTCCCAGCTGTGCTTGAGGTAAACTAAAGCGCATTGGAAAAAAAATAGTACCACACGAAACACCGAATGCAATATGCAGTAAATTCGAAACGAAAACTGCTGCCCAGTGGGGTTTGCCGGTGCGATTACGGGCGAAATTTATTTACCAGCTTTAAATTTGCTAAAACCCGACCGGTCACAATTAGCGTGGAATGATTCTCGAACGCTTTCGCTCGCAAAAGGTGCAAAAACCGGCAAAGGTTTGGGTGCTAATTATGTGTTTTTATGAATGTCATAAGAAGGATCCGAGTCGGTGGGGGAAAAAAGGCCATAAAATTTTAAAGTCTGATTCGATCACTTGCGCCGTGTTACTCTTGGAATCGTTCTGCCAATCACCGGTGGGGAGGATCTTTCGTGTGGGGAACAACAAATTACAAATTGAGGTTCGTTGAACAATGCACATACGTCCAAATATTGCACATTGATTATCATTTATCATTGGTGTTTTTTTATTTCGAGCTTTCAGGTCAGTACCGGCAGGTGTTTCGATTGCAACGAACGGCCGTCCTCGTACGCGCACACGTGCCAGTCATAAAAGATGACGGACAAGATGATGCCACACCGTAGAAGGGGCAAAAGCGGAGCCTCGAGCAGCTAACAGTTCAATTAAGAAGCGGTGGCCACGCGCAATGTCGTTATGGCATAATCATGGCGAACGAAAGAGAGATCAAACTTGCTGCACCGAACGATTATTAATTCGTACTTGCGAATGAGACGTCTTAATCCCCGAAGGGAGTATTTCGTGGAATTTATTGATCGTTAAAATATTATTTATGTTAGTATTTTTCTTACTTCTTTAAGGCTTACGAGTTGAAATAATTTTCTACAAATGTCTTCATGAATTTGAGATCCTTATCTCATCTGCAGTTTGTAATTTTTAATAACTTTCTTCAATATTTATAGAACCTTACTGGATAAAATGATCCTTTAAAATGATAGGAATTAATACAAAATTATTAAAAATTTCTATTTTCATATATTTCTCGATCAATTTAAAACAAATCATCTAAGCAGCACAACTTTGTTATCATACTAGTACGACAATTTCAAATAAATGCGTTTAAATACCCGAGAACCCACCAATAATGGGCTCCGATGCAAAAATCGTATCGGACCGGGCTACCGCGTCCAAAAATTTTACTCAAAACCTGACCCGGTGCAAACACCTTCACCAGGTTCGATTAACGTTCCGCAACGGACGAAAACACGTTCCGCGTGTTGACGTCGACGGGCGGAACTCAACGCGCGCCTCGCGAGATGAAAGAAAGTTGAACGAAATTCCTGAAATTCCGCGAACACAAACTTTCAAAGCGAGCTGCCGTGGCGGAAGCTTTCGCCGTGATCCGCGTTCATTGATAAAGCCGGGCTCGCGGGAAAGATCGACGCGTCGGAGCGTGTGCTTGAAAGCACTGATCGAGTGTCCACTTGCGGTCGGTTTGGGTCAACCACCGGGAGGATACGCTCGTAGCTGGACGGGTGGGTTTTTGTGTGTGTCAAGGCAAGCGGGCAGAGCTCGAGAGTGACGCAAAGTTTGCATTTCTCCGTCTGCTCCTCGGGGGCGAAAAAAAATCACATTCCAATCGAGACTCGAAAGGAACACCAAATGAAACGGGGGCGGCCCGGGGGAGGGACCCCAAAATCCCGTTAGCATGGTTTCGAATCCTCTCGATGTTCTATATCCTTTCCGATTCCAGTTTTATGCCGGCCACCATATCGATGGTTGCCTCGGGCGAGGTTTTTTTTCCGATGCCGGTCTTTTTTTTTTTGGACCAGTAGGCCGCGTTTTGAGCGAATTTTTACCTAAGCAGTGTGGCTTATTGCACAAAAATGGCACTAACCGTAGTTTTTACAATGTGTTTGAGTGCCATTTGCTTATCTCACGTTACAATCGACTACTGCAAGTGTAGCATTCGAGCCGTAAAGTGGTCAAGGTTGATACCAGTCGTTATCTAATCGGTAATCCTCACTTGTTAAGACCCAGCCTGCAGATTGTGCCAATAAAACGAGTGCCTTCTGCATTAGGAGATGACGGTACGATTTGGAAGGTTTGTTGATTTTTAGATAATATTTGAGCATGCTCAGAGCTTTTCTACTACAAGTTTGTTTCATTATAAGTTAGAAATACAAAAACTTATTTTAACTTTCACGTTTTATCTTATCCTTTTGGTTCAACCTAACGCCACTCGAAGGAAGGGGAATGAGTTCCTTTTTCCCCTCACGTGAATATATTCTCCCCTTCGCATTATGATCCTTTTTCTCCAGTAAGAATTTCAAAAGAATCCTCATTTACTCTCCTTCTCTGTTGCTCTCACTCTCTCTCGTTATCTCGCTGAGAACAGGATCGTGTCGAACAAGGGTTTTGCCGGAGCAAAAATTCTTCCTTTCCCTGCGCCGTTCGGCCTCCCCGTGGACTATGCAGAACCGGATTGCAGCGGAGACACGCACGGCCGAGCGGCCCTATTATGCGCGCTGATTTTTGTCGAACGATGGCTTCTTCGCGCTCGAAGTGTCCTGTCTTCCACCCCAGGAAAAGGAGACGCATCACCGCATACGAAACCGGGCGCCCGCGCGCCTGTGTGTGTTTGTGCATGGAGGCTTATTTATCGGGTTGATTTATGGCTTTCCGGTAGCGCGTTTCTCGCCTGCCGAATACGGTTTTGCGACGGGCGTTTGGTGTCTCTTTCGCGCTCGTTCGCAGCGATGTTCGGGTAAGCCAGGTTCGCCAAAATTATTCGTGCAATCCCCTCAACAGCCACCCCAATTCGCACACACACTCACACACGACGCAACGTCACGCCACGTGTTGGGCTGATGTTGCCGATTCTCTACCAACGAGCGACCGTTCCGATATCATTCCACAATCGCATTCCAACGGTGAAACGGTAAGGTCGCACCCGGCGGCTCGCGAAATTTCAAACGCCGAAGGTTTTTGAGACATTGGTTGAGTTGGAACTTGGCAGTAGTTTAGGGGACAAGCGTTAGAAGGAGCAAATCTATTTGAAGTGTTGTTGAAAGCTTCGGTGAACTAATCGTGAATATTTGCAGTGGTTTTAAGACTGTTTCGAGGATGTTTCGACTCGTTCGATCTAGAATCGAATTAATGTTTTAAAACTATGTCAGTTTCAGTGAACGGTGAGTAGGAGACTGTGAAATTTCAGTGTAATTTCGTTTTTTTTTTTTTGAGCTGTATCGCTTTGGAAGCAAAACATTTTTGAAAAAATGCTCCATATTTTAATGATCGTTATTTGAAAATGATTTTCGCTTCCAGTTTCTGTGCAATTTTGATCGAATTTTTGCAAAATTTTGCTAGCAAATCCGATTGCGAAAATGTAGCAAAAATTTCATCCAAAACGAAAAGGGAGAATATTGCCTCAGAGGCAGGTTTCGCTCGGGTTTGTTTCCGCGCG
This sequence comes from Anopheles farauti, assembly GCA_000473445.2. NCBI lineage: Eukaryota > Metazoa > Arthropoda > Insecta > Diptera > Culicidae > Anopheles > Anopheles farauti. Next base: position 6,704,481 of record KI915045.1, read on the forward strand.
CGCGATCTAACGATCTTTTCCTCACCTCCGTTTCATCTTGTGTTCATTTTTCCCCCTTTCTTCTGCAGAATATCGTCGGAAACTTAGAACGGTCAACGGAGAAGGAAGGGTGCCGAAGCATCACCAACGGATGAAGTTGCTTTTTGTTTTGTTTTACTGTTGGTCGTGAAGAAGCACAAATTCGCACCGATACGCAACGACGGACGCGGAACTGGAGCAAAAATGAACCCGCCGCACACCGAGAGACACGCAAAAAGTGAGAGTTCGGTTCGCGCAAATTCCCCAACGAAAAACGGGGCCCCAAAAAATCAACCGAAAAAAAACATCATGCGTTTCGATATCTCTTTCCCCTACGCAAGTTTGGGGATGCTTGCGCGTGAGTGTGGCGTTTTACCCCTCTTTTTTCACGGCACAACTCGGCATTAAAACGGGGAGCGAGCGCTAGTGAATTTTCGAGTGGGTGCTGTGCACTGGTGTGAGGAAGAGAGAGAGAGAGAAAGAGAGAGAGAGAGAGAACCGCGCGAGGTCATTCGCAAGTGTGGCAAAGAGTGCGCGAAGAGGAAAACGCGGTAGAAGAAATTCGCGAGTGCGTGCGGTTGTGCGACCGAACAATCAGCGAGAGATAGAGCAAGAGAGAGAGAGAGAGAGAGAGAAGAGAGAGGGCAAGCGAGAGCGAGTAAGAGCGAAGGCAGGAAGGGGGATGAAACAACCCCCGAAAAAAGCGACCCGGAAGTATAGTAGCGCGAGACGGCGACGCGCTGCGCTGGAGCTGGAGCAAGCTTGTGCGGGAGCGAAATCACCCGACGAGAGAGCCTCCTCCCGATCCGTAAACCGAGAGCAAAGAGTGGTTGACACAAACACCAAACACCCCTTCGCCGGTGGTGGAATCGGAGCCCGAGCACGTCGCTCGGTCTCTCGGTTTCGTTCGGTTGGCTAGCGGGCTGGCTTATTCGAAAGTTATTTAACTTAAAACAAGCGCTCGGATCGGTTGTGGTTGGTGTCCTTTCCGGCCGTTTTCGGTGGACCAGAGGACCACCAGATGACGGACCCATCCCGGTTCGGGCTCCAAGGCATCGGCAAGTCGCCAGTCGCCCGTAGGCAAGGATTGTCGGTGGTGTGTCGCTGCGCCAGGAAGCGAAAAAGCGGAGGGTGTGCCGGTTCGCATTCGGGTCGCTTCCTAGTTTTCCACAACCCGGGTGCAACGTCCTGTCGACCGATGCGAACCGCAGCAGTTACCGTCCGCCGTGTGAAGTGTGAAGTGTGTATCCTTCGAAGCCTTGTTTTCCTTCACCCATTGCGAACTGCTGAAGTGGATTGTGGCAGTGAATTTATGAAACGGTTTTTAATTTTTATTTTACGTTTTTTTTGCGAAACTTTCCTGCCGAGTGTTTTTCATTCAAGTGCCTTATGCTGTGGCGAGTGTGCGAGTTTTACGTTGAAAACGAGCTTACAATTTCTTTGGTTTCGCAAAATTATGTGTGTCGCTTTGTTGTGTACGGAGTTTATGCCTTTTTTTTTTGTTGTTGCGATTTTGGTTTTTCCGGGAAGATAAGCATGATGTGCGTTAGTGCGAGAATTGACACTGCATGCTCACCATCGAAGGTGCCAATTTTTTGAAGGTGACCGCATCAAAGAAGGCGCTGCGATCGTTTTTGAACGTGTGCAATCAAAATGGTACTCTCTTTTGAGCCCCATCGGTCGGAGAAGCTTCTGAAAAAGCGTAAAGGTAATTTCATGTTTAAGTATTCTATCTTAATGTAATGTAAATATGTATAAAAAATGTTAAATATCTTTTATGAGCGCTTTCCACATTTAACAAGACATTATTCGGTTCGGTTTTGAACAAACAATTTGACAGTCTTTCCAAATAAGTCGGGTCTGTGGGTCGAAACAGCTGAACAAGCTTCCGGAAGAATCGTGTGATGTACTTGACGAGTGACACCATACGGATGACTTCATCTCCGAGCACTTTAGGCTTGTTTGAACAACTTCGTTGGATGATACTTTGGGCCAATGCAGTTGGGATTTGAAATAATATTTGATGATGTGCATCTAAAGACCAGCTCGTTGGCTGTACGATTCTCCCTAAGGAACTCGTTCGTGATTGCTCATCTTTCCTCCTCCCGAAACCATTTGTCAAACGCACGCCCGTACCGGAAGTAGCCACCCTTTGCTCATTTCCGATCACCAGCGCCGCACATCTCGGGCTGGTCTGGTGGTCTTGCTGTTGCTCAAAAATAAAAAAAAATCCCACAATACACGATGGAGAGAGCAAACATTTGTTCTGCACTTCCAGCTGCCGGCAGAGCGTCGCGTCTCCTTTCGCTTTCCTGTTGCTAAGGGGTTGCCGTTCATTTCCGGTTCGTATTTCCGGACCTACCGGGAGCCGTCTTTCTACGCGCCCTTCATGATTTGAATCTCGGTAAATAGAGCGGACGACGAAGAAGCAAAAAAAACCCCGAACAGCACGATTCCGTGCTTCTCTAGACCTTTACTCCGTGTGGGGTGTGTGTGTGTTTTTTTTTTGTACATGCCGTAGCGAATTTAGATTTCGCAAGTCCGACTTTTTTGGCGTTTTTCGGGGCGGTGAGTTTGGGGCCTCAAGGCAATCGGAATAATCAAATCGATCATGCGTGGAACGGAACGGTGAAGCGCACGCGGAGGCTTAACGAGATCAATCTTCCTTCCCATCCGGCCACAGCTTGGAGAGGAGCAGTAGTGCGTTTTGGGATTTTGAGAGTTTGGAAAATCAAAAGGTCAAAATTCCGGCGCAATTCCGATCTACGAGATGTGGTTTTGAGTGTTTTGGTAGTGGTTTGGTACGAAAGATCTGGTATACATAAGATACAAAAATTATTTTGAAGAAATGGAAATATGAAAAATAACATTTTTGAAAAATAAATATCTGATAACTGAAAATGTTATTGCAAAGTGTATTTAGTAGAACAAACCTAAATCATTTTCAAAGATTTTGAATTTAGCTTAGAACTTAAAAAAAACAAAATGTGAAATGTAAATGTAAATGTTAAAAAAAAATTCAATCATTTTACACTCCTAGAATTTTAAAACACAATCCATTCTTCGAGGTTAGTGTAAGAAAACATTCAATTATACACACGAAACTCGTACGCCCATGGAACGTATAACATTGGGACTTTTTCGGTAAATTTACAACAAATTTTCAACATACGCCCAGCGAGTGGACGAATTTGTCGATTTATTATAGATGATCAGTTACACATTTCTGACTTGAAGTTCATGGTGATATGAAATGTCGCAAATTGGGACCAACATTTTAGTTCAAATCTTTGATAGGTTTGATTGTCTCTTTTTCTACTGAGATAATATGTGTGGAAACTTAAATTTTGTCGTAACCTGATAATAGCGCCACACGTCTTAGGGCAATTATCAGCAGCTTGTCAGTATAGTTTGTGTTCCAAAATGTTCCAAGCACGTCAATGAAAGCGAACAAAGCAAGCCAAATCGTGCTCGGCGGGCGGCGGGACAATCACCATTCAATGCTAACTCACCAGTGCGGCTGATGTCATTCGCTTGCTCTCGCGCGAAGAGAGAGAAAGAGAGAGAGGGAGGGAGAGAAACCCGTACGGAGCCGACTGGCCGCAGTACGGCGTATCGTCTAATCTAAGGCCCCGCATCGCGGAAAGAAGCAACACCAAAAAAAATGAACAACACCGCACCACCACGACCTCGCGATCTTCCGCGTGTCACCATCTCAATACCTCCATCCACCCACCCACCCACCCACCTACCGAAAAGCCTACTCTTCCACCGCCGCACACAAAGAGCCGAATTGTTGTGGGCCAGGGCTAGCTCCACCATCCAAATTTCGCTCCCCTTCCCTCCCCGGCCGGGGAATAGGGGTAGCGAAGCCGGTAGTGGCGGGGTTCTAAACACATACGGCGCGCGTTTTCGCGTTCGCGCGGTTTTTGCGTATGTATTTATGCGAATTTTGCGCGTACACGCGCTCCTCCCAACCTTTCCGATTCCCTCCCAAAAAATAAAAAAAAAAAAAACGGCGATGATGCAGCTCGAGCGATGAAGGGGATGAAACGAGAAGCTCTCCGGTTGGGGTGGCAGGCGGTGGCGAACACACACACGCGCGCGCAAGCCGGCGCATGGGGCCAGTTCGCGCAAAGTTTAGCGAATGTGACCTTGGCGCGAAGGAAGTTTCTAGTTCTTTGCCCACCGCGCACCAACCCGCGAGTAACCAGCGGCCCTCCCTACTCCCCGCACAGCACTCCATTTCCCGCCGTCTTCGGTGGTGCGTCGTTCAGACTTCCATTTGCGAATTGTAGGCATTTAAAAAAAAAAGAGACCCAACACACGCACACACATTCATGTGGCAAATTTTGGCAATTTTTTGTTGCTGTTTCTTTCCCAATCGCACACCCTCCCTCCCACCCAGGTCCCCTTCCCAATCATTATCACTCTCGCTTGCTGCGATCTCCGTCACTGCGTGTGTCTCGCTTCCACGTCTTTCGCACGGTCGCGGTCTGCCTCAGCTGGTATCTCAAGGGTTAGATTGTGGTCCGAGGGAGGGTTGTGTGCGTTGTTGCTATAGCATGGCCACCGTTTCGCACAATCTACCCCCGGCGCCGTTCTGCTAGCTTCCAACCGGTAGCCGAGCTTAGGAAGCCAGGCATGTGGCGATGCATGGTCCCACGAAATTTTAATGTCGGTGGTGGGTTGGTGGTCATGGCTAATATTGCGTGTCACAGGTTTCTTGCCCGCCCTACCCTACCTACCTCCCTCGTGCGGATAATATTGCGCATGTTTTAAGCGGTAGCAAACGTCGTTTCGCAGCGACGAATGTTTTAATTTTCGGTGTACCGGCATGTACCTTCTGTAACCTGTCTATCAGGTGGTATGACTCCCATCTCATGATGGAGTTAGTAGAGCGGATTCATCATTATTTTACAGGCACAAGTCTCAGTCACAAATGCTCATGGGTTCGTTTTTCAAAATTTTTAATAAAATGGGTTCTTTACTGGTCTTAAAGTACTGATGTATTTTCTCGTTTCCGATTTTGAGACCACCTAAGCAAGTTACTAGTTATAAACGTCTCTAAAAGGCGAAAAGATCTCAATTTGAAGGAATTCTACTTAAATGTTTTAAATATCTCACTTAGGATCAGGTCTCGTTGTACAGAAAACATTTGAAAAATAAGGGATATATTTATTTAAACTGAGTTTTACTGAAAGCTTTGGCTACTAAGGCTCACAATCGCGATCGAGTGCTGCCACCTATCGGTCGGTAGCGAAGTTATTGAATGTGTTGTTTTTTATCTGTTGGAAAACTTTTCTGAAAATGGCTATAAGTGATTCGTCTTTGCCATTACTATAAAATTTACTTTGACGAACGGTATTTCCCTAGTGAACTCTCTTAATATGAGAAATTTTTTGAAAAGTTGCCCATGATAATCCAGAATTAAATGAAAAATAGTGGAAGCGTGAATGTTGCAAAGCGGCAGGTACGTGTGATAATAGCGCTACCCAAAGCGCTTTCCAAACTCTTCGCCCACATTCGCTTGTCGGATCGACTTCCAAGCATTATCGTCTCGCTTCCGGCGGGCTCAACCTCAAACACGAGCCCAACCCGTATCGAAACGAAGTGAATGTCATCAGCATTCATTAAATTACGGAAATTTCTGATTGAACCCAACGGCGCACCCCATTATTGTGCCATTTCGGATGAGCGTCGGAGCCGGTGTATGCAACCCCCCACTTGCCTCCTTTTCCTCTCCCGCTCCTACTGGAGGTTCGAGGTGAACGTGAATATTTAATGCGCTTATCAGCATCACTTCACGGCGTCACGTCGACACGGGTTGACTTTTGAGGAATCAACAGTGATTTCTGGAGTTTCGTCCTAATTTCGTTCCGTCCCGAACCTCGACCCTAGGCCTAGGGATCCCGAGGGTCAAACCCGAAAAAGGTCCTGACTGGCTGGTTGGCTGGCGGTGCGTGAGATAATGAAGGATGTGAACGCTGCGAACCGTACGGCGGTGGCTTTTTGTGGGTATGACAGTTCGATGAGACACGTACGTTGCGACTCCTTTCATCAACGGTTCGTTTGCTTCAGTCCCGGCCGGCCTTTCGGGTTGGGGGCTTTTATATTGCGAATGAAACGAAAATTAGCATTCAGTAGCTGGTTTTGCTGGGATGTAACCGAACCGGGAATGGATTTAGATCAAACGATGATCTGCTAGAAGAAGTTCTGCCCAAATTAGGTTCTAATAGGGAAATTCAGCTCGAGCCCTGACTGTGTTGGTGAAGAATAAATGGTTCTCATTTCTCCTTTCCATGAAAGAGCTTTTTTTTTACGATAAAACTACAAGCTCTCAAACATGTTATTGATTGAAACGTTAGTATCCACCTAGGATGGGAAACAAGCCAATCTCCCTAAAGCTCTCGACTGCTTGACGCATCGGCGGACATGAGCTGAAAAGTCGTACAAATTAAATCTAACGAGCGCGCTCGATTATGACACACGATGATCCAGTACGGGGACGAGGACTAAAAACGGCAAAAACTTCATCGTGTCCGATCCTTCTTGACGAGCACGAACGATGATTATCACCATGGATAGAGTGGAGCCTAGTGGATGGTACAAGATTGCCTCCACAAGAGGTCCCTCCCTCCTGTCCGATGATAATCATAATGGAATGCGCCGTGTCTCGGGAGTCTCGAGTGCTTCCCGTGCCGTGCTGAGCTGGAAAATGAAAATGAAAGCTCCATAACAACTCGAAGTCCTTGGTGCGAGGTTCTCAGTCTATCGTTTACTTTCACTTTGAACGTTGGTTTCACTTCTTCTTTTACGCTGCTTCCTGCCAGTCGGTTCTCCTCGTTATCTGGCTTCTAGCGTTTTTTCCCTCTCTTACCAGGTACTTTAATGAAAAGCACACAATTTTCAGTTCACTTCTCGGAGTGGTGCGGGGTGGGCCAGGTGCTTTAATATTTTTTTAGTCCTCCTGTTGTTTCATGGTCTCGTCGTCCTCGTATGTCGACCCTGCTGGTCCAAGCAGGAGGTGGATGAAAACTTCCCAAGAGAGAACTAGGTGGGAGGAGATAGCTGCATAACAATATTAATTTAGCCACCCTAGTTGCTCACTCACACACACCCTCTCCCATCGCGCCCATAGCGTGATGTAATTCCACCATTCCGTATGGTGGCAAACAGGTCCTCGGAACAGTTTCGTTTCGTTCCAATGACCAAGCGATCCTGCAGCGCAAGGCAGAAATGTTACTTAAAAAATGGTTTTCTGGGGGTGTATTATTTTCCACCACCCCAATGCGTCGATCGCGCTGTGGCTGTGTGTGCCTGTCTGTGCCCGTTTCTAGGTATTGGAAACTTTTTCCCATCGAACCAATTCCGTGCTTGGGTGAGGTTTGGGTGGTTTAATTTTTTTTTTTAGAAACCTCTGCTGAGCACGTGTGAGGAAAGGTGGCTAGGAGCAGGGGTTGGCAAACTTATGGAAAGTAAAAGAGTAAATTCGCACAAAATATTGATAACCTAAAATTATTAGCTAGTCGATTTCTTAGAAGTAAACTTATTCCAAAGAATAAACAATATCGATCAGTTCAAATTATACAATCTGTCATTCAAAACGTACACAAAATTATTATTTACATTTAAGTCATGGCATCGAACATTGTTGCTTTAACTTTTAATACAGATAAGGTAATTAGCTACTAATTACTGAAAATTTAATCTAACAGTGTATCCTGACTTTTCAAAATCGATTTCTAATAGTACATTTGTATTTCAAACTGAGTAGAAAAAGTGTATGGATTGGGAATAATTGTACTGATTGGGAATTATAGTTTTTATTTTTTCTCGGTTGGCATTTTTTCGGTTGGTTGGTTGGGTAATAAATTAAATGCTATTTCTGTATTTTCAAGGTTAAGTAAAATGTTTATCTCACAACATATTCATAAAAAATTTTCTGAGCATAATTTTGGACAGGAAAAAATTGAACTTTGCGTATCCCTGGCTTAGTTAGCAGGACGAACCTGTGATGGGTGGGTGATTTTATTTGTTTTTTTACCTGGCACAGGGACACATTTCAGCCCACGGTACGAAAGAATGCTGCTTTCGTGATGAAGCGAGTGAGCGAGTGAGGGAGGAAACAAATAATAGTTTTAGACGGCTGTGCCGGTGTGGTGCCGGCTTCATAAACGGTAAAAGTGCCATTTTTGTTAGTAGCATGAACATGAACATCATAATCATGATGCAGTAGCCTGTGTTTTTTTTTCTTTCCTTCCGGGCACCAAACGCAAAGTGTGCGAGCGATGGCGTGCAGAAGCGTCGGGTCGAACGTTCTGTCGACAGCAGGGAATCGGGCGGAAGTGCCCGACGAATGGGGTGGGGCGAAAATATAATACGCAAACGACGAACTTTTTCTTCGTGCGACGACTTCGTGTGCTGGGCGAGGACATTCCCAAAATTACTTCACGTTGGAATGTGTGTATGTATGTGTGTGTTTGGCTGTGTATTTGTGTTCATTTTCCGTGCAAAAGTTTGCAAAATTATTAGCCATGGTGGGCCACATACCTGCAGCACGCGAGACATGAAAGGCTCACCTCGGCAATGGCTCGAAAGTTTTGCCAACTTTTGTGGTTTCGTTAAAACTGTGCAAACCGGGGCTAAATGGTGCACCGCATTGCAAACTTTAAAATCATCGCACCATGCCAGCGCCCAGGACATCTTTATTCACCCCGTACGGTTCTAGCTTGTTCACCTCACCAGCTCCACCTTCGGGTCGGGTTTTTCGATTCGAATTCCGAGCGCACGCGAACGGTTCGTGTAATGTTGGCGAAACAAAAATAAAATTCTCGTATTCGACATCACGCGCGCGTCTCCATTCAAAAGTTGCTCCAAATCGTCGGAAAAGCAACTTGCAAGTACTCAACCCACAGACAACGGCCGGGCCCGCCGCACTATCGGTGGGCTATTATTATTTGCTGCAGTGATTTGTGTTCTGCAATATTGTAGCTATTTATAAGCAACGAGGACGAGCCAGCTGTTGTTGTTACATCACGAGACTTTGTTTGGAAAATCAATTGCATGAGCGTGTTACCCCCGCGCAAGGATGCTCTAAGTACGTAGTAATGATAGCATTAATAGTTTGCAAATTGAAATATTCCAGCGAAATCAATTTTAAAATGACGCCAAACTGGGGGAAGACTGCTGCTCTTTGCTTCGATAAATATTATTTTTTGGGAATCGAGACATGGAAAATTATCAGTGCCGAGGGCTGTAAGTAAAATTTACGTCAGTTCTGATGTTCTTATTGAACTGACTTCTGATGTTCTGATTATTGATTAACTTTTTCGCAGTGAGCGAGGGAAAAAAAACATTTCACAGTATTTATTTTTTATTTTATTTTTATCTTTGGTAAAGGTTCTTGTCATGAAATTGTTCATGCTGCACAAACAAATTCTATAGAATCCGATAGAATCGAACCGAGCTAGAATTCTGCGAACGCACGTGTATCTCTTGTTACGCAAAGATTAGGAAAATGAAAAATAAAAACTCAAAGCTTACGGTTCTGTTCCCTGTCCCAAACTGGCCAACCCATGAAGACTGGAGGGAGAAAGAGGAAGGGAGAAGGGAGGGAATTTCGCTTACCCTCCAAAACCGGGACAACAAACCGAATAAATAAATGAAAAGCAACCGAACATAAACGGACCATCCTTTTTCTCCACCACCCCGAAAAGCTTCCCCCGAATATGACTGACATATTAACCTTGATAAACGTTATGGTAGGGGAAGCTGCCGGAACCAGCGGCGAGACCAAAGTGACGCGTATGACTGATGATGATGATGAGAATGACTTCGCTCGCGGTGGTGGCGCAGTCGATGTACTTGGTGGGCCGCTAAAGGAAAATGCCTCTGCCACGGGGGTGGCCTTTGCGGGGCGTTTGGAAGGAAATTGTTTGCCGTCTCGAGGGCAAACGCGAAAATATGCCATTTGATTGAGTGATGATAGGCGACGAATGTGAATCGTCGGCCGCTGGCGTGCGGTGAATCGGTGGGTGGTGATGTTCGTTCCGTGCCTTAAACGCGGCGAATTTTGCATGCGGCAAAGGAGCAATAATCATGTACGCTAATGGGACCACCCACCCTGCCCGCTCGCTTCGGGGCAGGATTCGTCAAATGTCAGCGTTAGCGTGCGAGAAGCGAGAGCGTGGAGAGAAAATGTTTATCCATAATGGTGCAACGCGTGTGGGTGTGTGTGTGGGTTTTGGGACGGGGAAGCGTTTTTCCTTCGCTCTACCGACGGCAGTTTTGAATGGCGAATTTTCGATGAACCATCGTTTGCCTCAGAGTCCATGCGACGAGGAAAATTTGAAAAGTCATGCCTGCTTCTGATAAGGAGAATAGTTTTGAAGCCGATAAACAAGAACATGACGTCGAAATATGGGTAAAGGATTGTTTTCATTTCAGACAAAAGGCTACAACATCTAATTTTTATGTAAAAACTGTTTGAAATTCTATAGAAAAACTATCAACCGAATCGAGGTTGAAACTAATAATTAAAAATTAATTCAACTACACCGATCTTGTATAAAAACTCCCTTAGAAGAACGCAATTATTATATTCGCATAAATGAATTGCCCCTTACTTTAATGTCTTGACTTAATTCATATACAAATCTTGAGGAAGCCAAAGCTCAATCCATTCTAGCGCAATATCAGCCCATATTGCGACACCAAATAGATTTTGAAAACAAAAAAACCCACAATGTAATGTTTCTCCGCGTAACAGCTTGGAACAGCTATTGGTCCTCTATTTGGATGAGCGAACTCGGTAGTATAAACCTCTCGGGCAAACACGGACACAGCAGAACGCGTTGTCTAGGGTCATAAAATCTGTTCGAAATGTTCAACCAATCAAGTTCAACAGCCAATTTGACGAATCAAAATCGGAGAGGGAAAAATCAGCAAAAAAAGCCCATCACCGCGCATGCATAACATCGCGCCGGGGCTCGGGAAACGCAGAAAACTTGGTGGGTGTCAAGCCCACCAAACTTTACGCACGGCTGACCCGACTCGAGCGCCGCTAAGCTGGCCATTCAGTAAGTTTGGAAACTTACCACCGGTCCAAAATCAGTGGTCCGTGAACGGGGAGGGGAAGCGTGCGTCGGGGAAGGTAGCGCTTCGGAAATTAATTTATGATCAGTTATACGGATTAATTTCAACTCGTAGCGGTGCCGTTGTTGTTGTTGTTTTTGGTGACGAGACATGAGGTGTGCAAATCGTGCGAGACCATTCCCACCCAACGTGCCTCCGTGCCTCGGCAGAAACGAACGATTGGGGTTAGAATTTTCAATAAAACTGATAAAAGTTTCCCTTTTTGTGTGCGAGTTTTCCCCACCGGGTGGCGGTGGAGTGGAGGTTTGGAAAAGTGAAAATAAACACTCGCCGGTCTCTAAACACGGTGCCAATTGCCCACATCCCGACGCCCTTTCTTCCCAACACCCAGTTTGTCCTCCGCTTCGGTGGGGTTTGTGTAAAAACTTTATGAAAACTGTGGCGGTTGGTCGCGAGCTGGGACAGCTTGGGGGAAAAACACGCGTGTTCACATGGCTTTTTAATTAACACTTTCCGCGCGGTTGATTGTTTCTGTTTCTGTGTTGTGTTGATTTGTGGCGAGGATCCGATCCACATGGTGCGGATCGGTTTGGTTTCGTTGAAGTTGCGTTGCCATGGTGGCGGTGGGAGTCGGTGCGTACAAATTGGCAAACGGTTGTGGCGTGAGGGCAGAACACCACACCGGGTGGGCGGTCGGGAGGATGTATGTGAAGGGGTGAGACGAAACGAAAGGTTGTTAGGAGCCGATTATTGTGCCACAGTGCGCCCCGGAGCAACCCACCGGCTACAATAACCTGCGCCTGCAAAATAAAATAACCCCCAATTAGACGCCGAGCGGGGTAATGCTGATTAAAGTTAAGCCTCACTGGGCTCAGTTAGCGCGCGGGGGCGCCACTTCTCCACCGCAAAACCCCATAAGCAACCCACAGGGTGGCCCCACACGGTATCATCACAACACCGAAGATGCGCGAACGGTCATCTGGCAACCGGTTCGTTCGTTTATTATTATTATTTAACCCAATAGACCCACGGTATGGCTCAGTGAAGTGTTGCAATGAATTTTATGGCCCAGATTTGTGAAACCGGCCGGTTGGCCAGGCCAGGCCAAGCCGGGTCTTAGCCTGTACAAGCGGCAACCGTTTGTTGGAGCGTATCGAAACCCGGGAAACGCGCGCTTTTATTGCCCCTGCCGTCGTCGCCTTTTGGAGACTTTTTGGTCACGTGGTCGAAAGACGAAAGTGTTCCGGTTTGTATCAGGGGTGGCCCCGGTGTCTCGCGTAAAGAAGCCAGCCTAAGAATGGGGCATTCTTAGAGCATTGTGCTGAAGCACCATTAGAGCTAACGAGCTTTTTGGAGGTTACCGGACGGTATTTGTATTGCGCAGATTTGAATCATCAAATGATAGGTAAAACATAACTAGATAGGCATTATCTTTCCTTACAAGGTTAAGCTGGGCGTAGGTAGAGTATGCGTGCGTGTGTAAGTGTTTTGCAATGGAGCAGATTTGTGTAGAATGAATGCTACATTAGGAAACAAAAATCTGGATTTTAAAAATTTTAAGAAGATTTTCCGTAAATTTTAATGTAGAAATTTCTAAATTTCGTGCTCGTGATGGCACAAAACTCTACTGCGAATAAAACACCGATTTAACTATGAAATTACTTAGAGCTTTTGGTATATCGAACCTCATGCCATACCATCGGACAAGGGTTAGAATCTCACCTGGCGAGGAAGAATTTTAATTTAATTTATCTGGCGCGTTAGAGTTTTTATTCATTCTATAATGTATTTGCATTGTTCTAGTGAAGTTTTCTCTGATGTAAAATAGTGTATATATTATGGAAAATAGCTTGACAGCAAAATATATTAACATGCGTTCTTTTCCTATTTTCTTTTCTATTATCGCCCCCAGGCTTGTCGACACTGCTCGTTGTGCAGCAAATTAAAAAAACCAACACAAATCGCCATCTGTATATAAACGGCTAGCAAAGGTAAGTTTGCCCTTTTGCCGACCACCAAGAACCCAACGAGTGTTTTGTGTATGTATGTGTGTGTGTATGTTTATGTGCAGAAACTGTTATGAAACACACTGGAGTTGCAGCTGACAGAAAACCATTTTTCACCTCACAAACGGGCTGTAAATCAAAGTCCTCTGACCCGGTGCCGTTTCCACCTACGTTTCCCATGTAGATGTAATGCGTCATAGGAAAGTGCTTTCTCGGCCAATTTTGGTGCGGATGCGGGGGAATATTTCAGCACCATCCGTTTGTGTTACTTTCGCTACATGACTATCCTCTCCCATGCGTTCTTTGGCCAAGGGCAGGGAAGCAAGTTAGAGAACATCACATTTATCTATATATATATATTGTGTGCCACGGTTCCTAGCGCCTAGAACACACGGCACGTTTGTGGATGTGCGCGCGCGCTCGTCCCGATAATGCGCCTCCATAAAACGCATAAAAGCCACTTGGTTCTGATTTTATTATTGCACATCCCGCGCGGCTTCGCTCATCTTCGTTCGCGCGGAAGTCGAAATGGGTCGGTGTTGCAGTTTTATGCCTAACTCCCCAAAAAAAAGCTACCACCCAGCAAGCGCCAGGCACAGTTCTACCTATCGGGATATAAAAATCGGATGTAAAAACCAAACGCACCGAAAATTCCGAAACCACCGGTGAGAAAGTTTGCCGTAAAAAAAGGCCCATCACCATCGTCGAACCAAACACACGACGGGCACTGATTGGGAATCTCGCTGTGCCCCACCCGCAGCCGTTGCCAGCGGGTGTTTTGCCTCTTTTGGGATGGCTTACTCACCCGCTTCCTCCTGCTCCGATCGTCATTCCGTTCGTTCCGGCATGTAGTGGGTGAAAATGGCGCCCGGAAATGGGCATTTTGCTCGCTCCTAGGGTTCGGTTTGTGCGTCGGAAAGGAAGCGAAAATTCGATCCTTATTGAAGCCATCGAGCCTGCCAGTCAATCGAGCATTAGAAGCTTTTTTGTATGTGTGTGTGTGTGTGTGTTGCTGTGTGCCTCTCATCTCCGGCAGCTCGATCTAACCGAGTCGAAAGGCTTAGGCCGGCTGATTTTTCCCTTCGACTCCCCCGCGGGGGGTTGCTACCGACACACACGCCCAACGCCCATCGCAGCATGTTCGTATTTTCCGCGTTCCTTCAGGCGGAAAGAGTTCTCTACCAGCTGAACTGCTACTTTTAGTCTTTTTTTCTTTCTCTCTCTCTCTCTCACTGGTTCGTTCGTCCGTTCTGATTTTTGGGTTGGAAAAGGGCTTTCTTTTTGCTGCATAATGGCGTTGAAGTGCGGGTTTTGTGGTTGCGGAGAAGCGAAGCGACTGTTTTCCGTCCATTTTGTGGTACAATCCAACTTCTAACCCATCCTCCACCGAGACAGACAGACACACAGGAGGATGGGAGAAAATCGCATGCAATCAATGGACAAGAAAAAATGCTCGGTAGAGGGAGTGAAAGGCTGAAGAAGCGAAGGTATTATTCGCTTGCTGATGGGAGACTTCCGGGGTGCGGAGGACGTAACGAAACACGCCCGGAAGGAAGCAAACACATCGGCGCCCAAACGCGCCGCCTTGAGCCCTTCCCCGGGTTCGTTTGTGGGACGGATTTTGTGTGTTACTCGTTTCCGCTGTTTTGCTTCTACCGAATTTTCCCTCTCGGCCAGAATGTACCTGAGGAGAAGGGGCGTGCGGAAGGGAGAAAGATGGACTGGAGCTGATAGCTTCCCCTTGGCACGTGGAATTTTCCTACCCTGATCCTGATCCCACCGCCCGCCCGTGGGCGATTCCATTCATAACGCCTCCGAGGCGGTTTTTTCCTTCTCGGTCACCGAACAATAACAGTATCCCATAACCGGAATCGAATCGTTACATTTCAATAGACAGCAACAATTTTTCTTTCGGCCACCGTTTTCTTCACCATTTTCCCTTCTCACCTCCCCGTCTCTCGGAGCTTACAATGCCCAAAACGATGGTCCTTCAGGGCGGCAGCGAACAAAACAGGATTAAAAGAAAAAAACGCGCCAGAAGACGGCGAACTCGTCCGCTCGCCTCGCAGAAGCCGATCCAGGAATGTGTGGAAAAACCTTTCCATCTTTGGGTATTGTGTTTGGTGAAGGCAGATTTTTCCTCTCCCCTTCGCAAACCTCTCTCGTCCCGGCGGGACGGAGGCTTCGTTTCGCTACAGAAGTGGCCACGATTTCGTTCGCTTTATTGATTCAATTCACTACGGCCGCAATACAGAGATCGAAATCTCTGACAGCATGGGTTGGAAAAGGAGTCGGCGATGGTGGTGGTGTCCTCCGCTTTCCTGATCGTATTTAGTTTTATTTTATTTCATATGATTGTCGAGCCAAATCTTCGGAGAAGATTGCATCAAATTAGCCGAATCCAACCGTCCTTCAGGCCGGCCGGGGGCCGTTTTGTTCGCGGGTGTACTTTATCGGTGTTTCTTCCGTCCTGCCGAGGGTAGTGTGGTTTGGTCCATTGTTCTCTAATGGCTATCCGGCGGGCGATTGTTCGATTGCTCGATCGCTTTGGGCCGTGGGCGCCTAGTAATTGTTTATTTATTGCAGTTTGTGTTTTTTTCTTCACCCCTGCTGAGTCTATCGAACGGAGAAATAGCATGCTCGTAATAGTAAACAATCGTATATTTGTCGCCGGTTCGCTTAAAATATGGTATAGTTTACTGCAGCGCAAAGGAAAAGCAGACACTTGATTCCGCTTACAATCAATTTTTCTATCATTTTAGTAAGATTTGATCTGTTATCTGATGCTGATAGTGTTACAAATAAACAAGTTTATTCGATTCACCCTGTGTCTTACGCCGAAGAATGGAAAGGCTTCCAAATTGCATACATTTAGGGTTCTTGTGCTCATCCTCACCACTTTTCCATAGAAATGTTCTTCAAGCTCTTTTTTATTTATTTTTAGAAAATTGATGTTTTTATGAAAACTATGAAATCAGTCTTAAAATATGCTAATTTAATCGATACTGTCAGTTTCTTTGAAAATACATTCCAGCGATGCACTTTTGTTCATTTCTTTGCATACATTCAGGCGTATAAACGGGGAAATTTTTATTTATTTTATTTTATGTTTATCCAAACATACTTCATTATTTTTATGGATTTAAATAAACTGTCTTATGAGTCACTATTTTTGTAAATAAAATTTGTATCAAGTTGCTTGAGGTAAAATGTATTGAATGCTGTATTGAGGCCACACAATACTTTTCTGAAGCTGAAAACAATGTTAAAATCCAACTGCTGCCGTAGCCACCTCGAGCACACAGTGCTCAAAAGTGTTGCGAATTCATCGATTGAATCCAGTGCGCGCACAAGATATGGAAGTGCTTGTTAAGCTCTTCTCGCCACTTACCAACCGCTCCGGCCGACCCTTTTTCGCAAACAAATCCCCTAAAGACGCGGCGAAACTATTGCCGCACCGCATGCTATATCTTCTGCTCTGGTGCTGCTAGTGCTGCGTCTCCTGCTCGCAATAAATTTTATTTCATGCATGCAAATAAAACGTGCCGCTTCCCGTGTCGTGTGTGGCCGCCACCGCCGTCGCCGTCGCCGCCGCTGCCGTTGGTCGGCGAGGTGGGTCAGCGCGTTTGCGTGCCTACATTCAGGCGTACTGGGGGAGATGTTTTTTATGCTTCTTTGCCAACGGTCTCCCGCTTCGATTTCCCACTCCGTGGTGGAGCGGGGGAAACATGAGCAGTAGTAGTCGGTTAGAACAATTTTCTGCTCACAAAAGAAGGATAAAAAAGCGAGCGTTTGGTTTTTTTTCTTTTTCACCCGGGAAATTCGCGCCTACTACAGACTGTGCTTTTTATCACGGTGTCTTTTGCACACGTTTGCGTTTTTTTTCGCTCCCTCTCTTTCTCTCTCTCTCTCTCTCTTTCTCTAAACACACACCCACCTGGAGGTGTGGTCGGACGCGGAGGCGATGGTGGCGATGACGACCGGACCCCTATCGGATTCTTCCACTCGATGCACGACCTCTTTATTCGGGTGGCCCGCTTCTTTTTTTCAGCCCTCTCGTTGGCGCTTCTTCGCAGCGAACAGAAAGCATCGGAACACGATTTTCGAGTGCACTGTTTGCGCGTGCCGACGGTGTGGCCGACAGGCGGAGGAACATCAGATTCACAAAAGTGCAACTGCAGAAATGTAAAACAACGTGGCGCATTGTGTGTGTGTGTGAGTGTTTGTTTGTGTGCAACCGATGGGGCCACCGCCCTCATGCGAGGGAGTGCAGGGGGAGAAGGATATCCAACGCAGTGTTTCCAGCTCAAGAGTGCGTTGGATGATGACGCTGGTGGTGGTGGTGGTGAAGCAATTGGAAACGCTTGTCGGTGTCGGTGCACTTGTCACAGGTGCAGGTGGTGGTGGGTGGTGTGCCGCAGTTGCACAATTGCACCGGTGCATGCGATCGTCGTCCTCTAATTGCAGCGAAAACGCTCCCATTCGCCTTTCCACTCGACGACAAAGGCTGCGCGACGATTGTGTGCGTGTGTGTGTGAGAGAGTATTTGTGTGCTCGAAAATAGTTTTGTTGTGAGCGTGGCACGTATTTGACCGATTGCGCATAACTGCGTTAGTACAATGGTGAATTTTAGTGTTTTCTATAGACTCTCATCCCCTCACCTTCACCCCCGTCCCCACCCGAACAGTAAGGCGACGGGGTTTTTAGTTCCGATTTTATTTTTCACCTTACTGGCCCGCAAATGTGGGGTGAGCAGTTTGTGTCGCAATTTCACTACCTTCCCATGTTTTCAATCGCTCGTTTACCTTTTCCCGTGGCGCGTGTGTTCTACGGTTCCACCAGCACCTCCTGCACAACTATCACAACAGTTTTATATTTTAGCTACAGCATGCTTCGACTTCCACGTTCTGTTATTAAATTATCGCCGAAAGCTTTTCGGGCGATTTTTTTTATTTCTTTCTATTTGAACACACGTGCCCACACGTGCGCGCGTGTTCTTTATGTCGTGCGAGAATATTGGTTGGACTTTTCTCGCCCATGATTTATTGGCTCGCTGTATTTGTTGAAGCTGTCCGTGTGTATGTGTGTGTGTGTGCGTGTGTAGTGTAAATAAAATTGAATTTAGTTCCGAATTGGGTGGGCCGGGTTTTTTGGAATATTTGATCAGCAAGCCCAACAAGCAGCAAGAATAGGATTTATGTTTGCACAACATTCACCGAATTACCGGGTAGAAAAATTCAATTCATTTGTTATCCATTTCGTTACAAAATTTATGCGTTTTCTTTCGCTTCAACATTCGATCGGAAGGGGGGAAACGATGTTTTTTGTTTTGGTGAAATTTTATGCGCGAAACTTCACCTTTCTTGTCGGCCACCAACATCCCGGATGGTCAAAGTTCGCCGTTCGTTACGCTTATCAGTACAAATCCGTGGCGTGGTTTTCGGTGCTCAGCTCGAAACAGCTCAATGTGGACGTCTGCTCAAACCGTGTTCAAGCGATGGACGTGTTGGAGTGCGATTTGGGAAACGATGGAATAAAAGCGCCCCGGTGGTGCTAGTGCTCCGTTCGTTATCATCTCGAGCGTCGTTTGCAGTCGGTCGTCATCGCAAGATCATCTCACCAGCAGCAGCGGCTCACGCCATCATCAAGTTGACGTTTAATAGCCACTTCCCGTAGCTAATTAGAAGTCGTTTCCGTTTCCAACGTACCCTCAGCGTACCCCTTAAGAAGGAAGGGAAGGAAGAGACGAAGGAGGAAGTGATAAGATGTGCTGGTCGATGTTGAAATAGCTTTCGAGTGCCGAGCAGATATGCTCCCCCGGGAGGAATAGCGACACCAGCGGTGGGAATCATGTTGATGAGCAGGTCTTGAAAATTTCTAGCGATTAGAAGAGAAAAAAAACGCCATTAAATTCGTGTTGGAGGAAACGAAAATAAAACTCAACACATTTTACGCTATTACTTCACTGCAGATAAGGCGAGGAGTGTGAGAGAGAGATAACTGACTTTAAACCTGAACATTCGAAGCATCTGTTTTGCATAGGTAGTGGATCTTTGCAGATAGGTGTGGGAATGTATAATATGTTTTAAGAACTTTTTTCAAAACTTCCGATGTGCATAACTTTGCAAGCTGAGGTGATTTATGGTCTCGATTCAATCATTTTTCCTATAACTTTCGATTTGAAACGATATTACTAGTCGAGCCGAAGAACATCAGTTAGCAGCCCGTTGATTTTCCAATAAAATAATAAACGTATCCTCCCGGATAGGCAAAGATATGATGATCCACACACAAGCTTCTCGTACATCCAGAAGATTAAACTTTACCCTCCCCTCGGGAGACAGGTGGTCAAACCGATGCAGCCGATGTTCGTTCCTACGCTCGGTCGAACTTTGTCTTGGCTTGGCTGCTTTCGGTGAACGTCCGTCCGAAGCGCAACCCGGAAGCGGGAATAGAATATTCAAAGATCCGGAATACTTTTATCGTTAGTGTCTCCTCGCAAGCACCCCGCTTCGTACCATCATCGTCATTCGCCGCCCATTTACGAGCTGTCACCTCACGGATGCGATTGGGAACGTAGTCCCAGCGTAAGCAAAAACCTCAAAAACATATGTTGAACTATTTTCTCTATTGAAAAACTTTCACAACACCCCCGCTCTCACAGATAGGTCGTGCTGTTGTTTGCGTTGTG
This sequence comes from Anopheles farauti, assembly GCA_000473445.2. Classification (NCBI taxonomy): domain Eukaryota; kingdom Metazoa; phylum Arthropoda; class Insecta; order Diptera; family Culicidae; genus Anopheles; species Anopheles farauti. The sequence continues at coordinate 6,724,293 of KI915045.1, forward strand.
CCTGCCCGTCCTCCTGCTCCGGGAGACCTATATCCTCCGGTGATGTTTGCCGTATGATCCACGTTCTGCACACGACGTGCCACGTTTCGGGTAACACGCTGGGTAAACATTGGATACTCTCGCTCCGATGGAGAAAGAGTTAGCCACCTTTGCTCGAAGCTAACCCAATTTCTCGAAACTCCTGTTCCGTGCGTGTGTGTGTGTGTGTGTGTGGAGGGGAACGATGGAGTAGTATGATTTTACCATCGACTGCTGGCACGAAATAACGTCTGGAAACACCCTCCCTTTGCTGCTCAAACTGCTCGAATGCATGATAGGATCAAGATGGCAATGGTTGTGTTTTGGGATCTTTGTCGATGCTGCTGCTGCTGGAGGCGGTGGTGTGTGGAACAAATTAGATCCCGGAGGAAGAGAACGTGCGGTGGCGTTGGAAATTGGTGTAGTCACATTCTCCCGGAGCTATCGTTTTGCATGTCGCTTTCAAGGTGTGCATGTATGCGTGTGCCAGTCGTTGGTTACCGTAGCTTATTTACTATTCAATGAATAAATGAATTATTATGATAAACTTCATTCCACGTCTGCCGCCGGGTGCGGCATGTTTGCTCTTGGGGAATTTGAGGAAACCACATTGCCCCCGATGGCCAAGGAACGCCTCCTACAGGAGCACATCTTGCACGGTATCATTTTACCGGGCAACCGTTCGACCGCATTGAGCTAACTCAGGTGTTATTTTGAGAACATCGGTTTGAATTGAAATTTCGTCCAATTTTCCAGCGTCGGAAAAGTCAAACGTATTCACGGGGAATAGTTTAATAAAGCAAGTGAAAGTTCGTGTACTATTTGCGCCAGCCCGTTCCGTCGGAGCACATTTCGTAATCAGTTTCCACGCAGGACCTAAACAAACACCTCAGCTTGCAGGGAACATCACATTTGCGCGCGCTGAGCATCCTTCGACCTGTCAACCGCCCGAAACGCACAACCGTTGTGCGTAGCTGAAAACCGTAACCGTGACGTCGGTTCGGCCTTCTGGGGACGTTTCTTCCCCGGAAGCCATCAATGAAATTGGAGAATAATGGAATTCTCTCCTATTTATACCCTTCCCGCGTCATTCGCCCGGCCCCAGCGTCCAGCAGCACTCCTTCTTCAGCGGTGAGTTAGGGCGAGATTTTCCCAATTTTTTTTATTTGTTTCATTTGGTCCAGCAAACCCTCGGACGGGCTTAACCACCGGATCGGAGTCGGCCCCGCTGGGAAGGCCCGGGGAACTTTTTCGCACGCTTTGAAGAGCGTTCGAGAAAAAGCCGAGAGTCCATCAAACCAGCGTTCGGCAACCTTTGCCTACGAAATGGCGCGCGTAGGAAAACTCCTCAGGGAATCGTGAAACTGTCACTCGGATTAAGCAGGAGCTGTCCGTCGGGCGGGCCGGCACCGTCAGAAGTGGATTAACTTTCGACGGAGATGACTTTCTTCACTTAGCCGTCTTCGGTCTTCGGGACACTCTTGGGGCCTTCGCATGCGACAGGTGCCCGCAGAAGGCTGGGATCGGTGTGAAGCGAGTGCTTCATTTGGAGGATACCGCTGACGCTTCGTTTTAGCTGTAATGAAACGGAAGAAGGCGGTGGTGGAAGAGAGTTAATTGAAAAATGTACAAACATTGCACTGGCGGCTAAATCGATATGAGATCTAACACGCTCGTAAAGCTAAGAAATGGAGCACTGTTTACCCAGCAGTCGGTAGTTGTTATCGAAACAAAGTAGTTAAGGAGCCTGCTGCATCAGCAACAACCACCCTAAGGAGTGCGCCGCTTTGCTCCATTATTTATGGGACGTCCAAGTTACTCATCTAACCGCTGCCAGTAGCCCACGGACCGCAGACGACGAAGTTGAAAGTTAATTTTCTTCCGACACTTCTAGATTGATGGTGGAAGCGTTGCCCCACTAGTCCACTTTTCTCCGAAGCATTTCCCCATTGCGGTGGCTCCACAAACATGCACCCTTTTCTTGAGGCACCCGCCGAAGAAGAACCTGGCACTGGCGTGGCGAGCACGTGCCTACGTGTGCTATCTGCTCGCCTAACTCGTAAAGTGTCTTTAATTAGCACAAATGGAAGACAAACATTCAACCCCACCGTACTGCAGCCTTTTTAGCGCCCCCGGGGTTTGACAACTTGCGTCCGCTCGGGTGGGCTGTTGGGTGGCAGAATGGGAAAAGTTTTTGCCGGCCGCCACTTGCAGCCGTGTTTATTCCCGGGTCCGTTTGCTTTTCGCCACACGTGTGAGCAAATTACGATCAATTTAAATTATTCTTCCGAACTAGGGCGAGTGGTTCGACGGCGGCAAGTGTCCTTCCGCGTACGGCGAAAACCAGCAATCAAGTGTAAATCCGTGCTGACTTATACTTTCGCACGTACTGTTTGATGTAGTCGCAAACAATTACGGGAAGCATATTTCCCCTGCACTGGGGCTCGAGTGTGCGTGTGTGTTTTCGGGTTGGAGTTGGGCATCATCGAGCGATTTGCTAGATTCTTCCCTAATCTTAAGGTTGATAAGAGCGTACTTCCAGAAATTCACATCCCAGGAAGTTTTTATTGGCCGAACCTTAGCTCGAGTGTCTATAGATGTTCCAACAAGTTTTGCACACTCAGCGTCCGCAATCGTTCCGGTGTATGTGTGCGGTTGAGAAGTTTTCCCAAACGCAGTCGATCAGCGTGAAGAGGAAACGCTTAACGTGCTGATTTGAAACGCTTTGACGCACTAATTCACTCCGAAAACTAACCCACTGTTTCGGACGTGTCTGAAGTGTGTTCTCCGGCTTTGCACTGGTGACGTTTCGACGACAGACAGGTAGCAGGTAGTAGGCAAAAAGTTTTTTGCTCACCCCGTCTTCGAAACACGGTTGCCCTGGTCAGGTTTAGAGTCCAGCGCAAGCACTGCGGATTTCGGCACAAGAGTGCCTCTCAAATGCCCTAATCTTCCCGCCATCGTCCACCTCTCCACGATGCTCGTGTCCAGAAAGAGTTCAAGCGGAGAAGCACCGACACGAAATCTCGCCCAAAATCTAGCTCGCATCGATAAATATCCGAACCGATAGATACACCGACGGCCGGGATTGGCTCGGGATCAGAAATGTCAATATGGTGAAGTGGGCAGAAACTTGAGTCCGGAGCAGACACGTGGTCGTCCGGAGGTCGGTGCCGGGGAAACGGGTTCAAACAGCGCCCGGTGGTCACATTTTTTGGCAATAAATTAGCTGACGACGTTTTTTTTCTCCCTTCCATCCCTTTTCTATTGGGGACTTTTTCAACTGCATCCTTTTTTTTTGTTGCCTCCACCCTGCGTGTGGTTAAACTTCAACTTCAACTTCGTGTCCTTCTCCAGTGCCCACAGGAACCAAACCACCGCACATGGCCAAACTCCTGGCTGGGTGACTGGATAGCCATCGTGTTCGATTTTCGGTCGGTCAACATGTGTGTTGACATCGGACTTTTCGGTGGGAGGAAAAGAAAAAAACGAACGTTCCGAAGGACCGTTCCCGTCTGTTTGCCGTACCGATAGAAGATAGGCTAGCGAAGCTCTCTTCCCCTCGGTATCGAGCTGGACATCGTCCGTTTCAGCAGGAACAACCCTTGTGTGGGGGATGCGTTTGGGAGGAGAGACAATGTGGTCACATATTTACCGCATTATGCTGTCGACATGCTGTGGACGTTATCGGGTACTGTTCAATATGGACGATATGGTTGTGCTGCGGGCTAGGGCCTGAGGAAGCTCCCTGGAGGTGTGATGCCCGAGGCTACCGATTTGACGATATCACCTCCACATGGATTTAATCGATTGGGAGTATCTCTACAGGGGCGATGGAACCGCACATGCCCGATGGAACAGGAGCAGACTAGAACGACATGCTCCACAAGAGGTATCGGTACGAGGGAGGCTGAAAGAGAAGGAGATAAAAAATCGGAGAATAAATTATATCAAATTGTTGCGGTTCTATTGGCGCATCGAGTGTGTTGGTTTTGTGTTGACAGTGTTGATAAATTGCAACCGTAGTCGCGTTTAGGTTTCCCGCAGCTGCTGTCAAGCTTGGTTGTTCAGCGAAAGCACAGCCGGGAACAAACGAGGTCAGCTCCAGGAGATGAAATATTTTGAAAAAAAAAAAACACGTTCCCAAATAGATAACTTCCACGGATCAGAAGATCATCTCGGCAGGTCGTTTAATGGCCGTATTTTTTTTTCTTTCTACCGTTGACGCACTCCGTACTCCAATCAACTCCCTTTCGGAGGCAAAAATCATGTACCTTGTAGCAGCTACCGGGAAGGTTACCGTAAATTGAAAATCGTAAATTTAAAACACTTTTCGCCGTTGGAAGCAACAGAGAGCGCGCAATCTGTAAAGTGCGTGTCGAGCACTCAGAATCCAAACGAACCAAGAACGCACTTAGAAGGACCGTACTCGAGTAGTACCTTTACGCTTCTTAGGGAGTGAGAGAGAGAGAAGGTAGGCCCCTTCATCATCTCACCACTGCCTGATGATCCCTTTGGGCGCCGAACGGAGCGTTTGGTTTAATGAATTTATCGCCACACCGCCACCGATTCACGCCCGCAGGGCCATTGACGAGAGAGCGCGATTATCGCGGGTGGAACACGTTACGCATCGCGAACTTTTCGCGAACCGAAGACTTAAGGTCGTGTTTTGCTGGGGTAAGTGGGTGCGAGTGCGTGTGTTTGGAAGTACACGTGGCGCACAAAGATATCCTTCCGGTGAAACGAGATCTCTACCGTGGCGGAAAACCACCGGAGAAGGGAGTTGGATTTCGGGCGTAAACGGTGGTTGCCATCAGGGGGATGAAGAGAGGGAGAGAGAGACAGGGGGGATTGATCCCATAAACACCACCTCTTTCCAGCGAGCCGGAAGATGAAACTGACAACATTAAACTTTCATAACCTTTCGCATCCAATCTCGCCGAAGCTTTAATGGGTTGAATTATTTTGGTGCAAACATTCTCGCTGTGGCCGCATTCTTTTTCTCGGCTCTTCAAAGGGCACCGAAAGTGAGCATAAAATGAAGACAAACACATCAGTGTCTATCTACGTTAAGCGCCCAGTACTTGGCAGCGACGGAGCGGCAGGAACTCGTGGACGTTGCTCCCACTCCACAAAGAATCTTCGCTACTGTTGATCTTTACCGGTTCCGAAAGCGAAAGTTGAGGAAAGTTTTCGGTGCTTGAGATCGTTTACTTTTTTCCCCGTGTCCGTTGTTGCTTCTGGTAGGAGCAATCTTGTTCGCCTGTCGACAGCGGCCCCGTGTTCCGGTTATGATAAGAGCAATTTCTAGAACCAGCGTGCTCGCCTCGCCCAACTCAAGCCGCGCACACTTTCAACGGGCTGAAACGGCGTGCTAAAATGAAAGGAATGTTGTTGGTTGTAAAATGTAAATTTTGCGAGCCTCCTGACAACGTAGATCCCACCAACGAGCGTGTTGCTGAGTGATTCCATTTGCTTCCGTGTGCAGGATATTTTTAAGGCACCTTTCCGACATGTCGGAAGATGGAAGAAATTTCTGCACGAAAAATTTGCTCTTGTTGCACAGCACAAGAATCTCGTGTTCATCTCTCCTTCCACCCCAGTCCAGAGTCATTACGCTCACCGTTTGTCCCATTGTGTGCATTAAATGGCCGGCAACCAGTGTTGGGTCACTCTCGGAAAGGTTGCTGGACATTTCAATAAATCTCTCCAAATGGTGGATTAATACACGCGCAAAAATGCTCCTTCCCATCGTTGGTGGGATCGGTTTACCCGCATTCTAGGGCAGGTGAACGCGTTTTTCCCGTCCGGGGGTTGAACCATGGAACCATGGAGGAGGTCGGTGTGCCGGTGGAAAGATTTATGATAAAGGTTAGCCTTTGCTTATTGTGGCATTATCATTGCCCTGAGCTGTGCTTTTAATGTACTACTGCTGCCATTCCTTTTGGGGCGCTGGAATTGATCTGTGTTCTTGTGGGTTGCGTTGTTGATTAAATATCCTAGCCTTTCGATTTATTTGCGGTATACTGAGGGCAAATAGTAACCTGTATATTTTGATATTGTTTGGATGTCAGACTTCCGATTGATAATATGTGTTTTAGCAATAAAAGCAATAATAGTTTTCAATAAACTTTACGTGAAAAAATATAAATTTTCTCGTATAAAATCATTTCGATTAATTCTTACAAGATTTCGTTAAGTTTTCTCATGAAAAAATTCCTTTTTTACCGAATAATCCAGATAGAATATCAACTTACTTAAATGACTTTTCATTACCGGCCCAACAGGACACCATCTAACTTTTCACTATTCGTATTTACCCGGTTTCATTTATCAGATGAATATTTCGCGACACAGTAGTTCTTTCCTTCCTGCCTGTCTGCTGATTGGATAGGATCGCTTTTGTTTGTATTTCCAATTTCAATTCGGTCTCAAATTCAAACCCTTCGAAGAACGAAAGACCTGGAGAACGGACGACGCTCGCCCGAGGAATCCCGTTCCGAGAGGGTTACGTTGTGAAGAATAAATTCCGTACACTTTCCACTTCGCACGCCCACTCAACCGTACCGACGCTTTTCCCCAGCGTGGAACGGTACAAAAGGGGATAATTCGTTTTGCCGGCGGCTTCTTAAATCCTTTCGGAAAAAGCAAAACCGCGCACCGCGAACCCCGCGGCGGCGGTGGCGGAAATGTTTACATTTCTTTTTGAAATCTTCAATCCAGTTAAAATGGCGGCTTGATTGCTTTCGGGTGAAACCGGCCGCGGGTTGATCGAGGTAGCGTGGAGTGGCCACGAGCCAGCATCAAGCTACAAAGCGCTCTCGTGCCGTGCGCTGGGCTGGAAATTGCTAACGCGGTGGCTCGTTTTGCTGGCTCGCTGCAAACACAACAAAGAAACAAAAAACCCAACTAATTTAAGCGAAAACGTCTTAAAACGTCATTTCAAATAATCGAGCTGTAATCGGATGGAATGGTGGTCGGTCGGTCGGTGGTGGTGGGGGTGGAGAAGCGACTCAGGATTCCACCACCGACAGCAGCCGGGTAGAATAAGTAATTTCACTCTCCCACCGTGGCGCCTTGTGGGCCGGGTTTTCAATTTCCAATCGTTAAAATTAGCCCTATTTTAGCACAGAGCGATGGTGGTTTTTAGCGTACGAGGGAGAGAGAGAGAGAAACTTTTCGCGAAACCACCCAGCAGAAACTCGAACCTGTCACTTAGGCATCATTCGGTTCGGGGTTTGCTCTGTTTACACAACGCTTTTGCTTGTGATAGCGGTTTCGACGCGGTTTTCGCGCAGTTTTTCAGGAGCCACTGGAAAGAGAATGATACGCTTCTTGTGCTTTTTTATTGCGGTTGCAAAACCGGTGGCGGAAGTGTCTTCATTTTCCCTCGTCGTCGTCGTCGTCGTCGTCGACCAATGACATATTTGATTGCGTTGAGAAGAGGATCATCAAAGGAATATGGTGCGTGTGGGCGAAGCTAGGCAGTGACAAAACGTCAAAAAATAAAATGGAATATTCCATCCTTTCCGGATACACCTGAAACTGATGAGATTACTATTTGCTTTTCTCGCAGCTCCGATTCAGTTTTAATTTTTTTTTTTTTTGAATATAATTGCGCTTTTAAGGACATATTTGATTTTTATGTTATGTATCCTAGGGTAATTTATGCTAAATTTGTTATATGTTGCTATGTATTTGAAATATTATACAATATTTTATTCTTCGAAATGAGTTCTGTTATTACACATCTTTTAAAAAACATGTTTGAATCTAAATAGCTTATTCTATTGTTTTTGAAAGGCTACTAAACATAAAGGAACTTGCTTGAACCACCTATGCTTTTTCCCTCCGTCACGTTGTTATCTTTCAACCAGAATAAATCCGTCCGATTAACCATCCCTCGTAGAGTAAATGGCAACTTTTTGATGGCAAAAGTAACTCACTCGAACGTACACTGTGCTTCCTATCATCCCTCTCCATGTTTAGCTTACCCGTCCAAGTCGCCCTCCATCACACTCGGTTGATCTATTTTTTTTTTTCATCCATCCAGCTCCACCACACTCATACATAACCCCCGTGCAAACTACTGCTTATCTATCGCTAGTGATATAAATGTTTCACATCACGTTCATCACGTACGCAACGTTCCCGGGGCTGGCTCATCAAATCACGGCCAATTTCCCACGGGCGAAAAATGCGGGAAGCACGTGGGACATCACGGGAGTGTACCACTTTACCGCAGCGTTCGCGCTATCATTCTGCCATCATGAGTCCAGGGAGGGGAGGGGGGCTACTGGGAGGTTTGTGCTTAACGCATTGCTTCCGGTGTCCGTCGTCCTGTGCGCCTTTCAATGCGGCAGTTTATGTTGATTTTGAACCAAACCAGACCGATAATGAATTGAAGTCCGAGGGGATTTCGGATTCAAATCACGATCGCTATGCATCAAGCACATGTGTGTACGTGTTTGTGTGGAGGAGAGGAAGAAAATGATCAGAAAAATAGATCGACCAGTTTTTTGTTTTGTTTTGCTTTTGTGGGACACACATACAACGCTCGCATCGTATAAAATATATAACCATGCCAACATTGTACTGATTGGATGCCAATTGCCAGCGGGTGGGTGTTGCGTCGGTGTTGCGTCGCATTGCATTTTTAATTAAACGCAAACCCTGTTTGTCACAGTATCAATCTGCAATCTAGCTGCGGATGGCAAACAAACAAATCAAGATATGGGGGTTTGGTGATGCTGTTTTATTTTTATTCACTTCACGATGGTCCAGGTTTTAGTTTTGTCTGACAGGATTGAGCTGTGATATTGATATGTAAAATAAAATCAAAATCCAAACAAAAAATAATACTAACTAATAAAAAATATAACTAACAAAAAATAAAACTAACTCGTTTGAATGAAATGATACATTGCTTCATTTTCATTCAAAATACATTCAATTCGATGGGATTTGGGTATAGTGTATTAAATATTTTTCCGGTTCCTGCGTTATGTTTTTATGAAAAACTATTTATTCGACGAAGTAATAATTATAGTTGCATTACACGCTTCTAAAAATTTTTTGGATATGTTCTGCTCTACATCACGCTGCTAATCCTTTCCGTCAATCGCCAGTCGTGTTTCCGGGTGATTTTGATTAAAATTGCCTTGCACACCAGCTCAATCCACTTGTATGCAAATTATTTAGCTTAATCAACTGCTGCTGTCGCGTTTCCGTTCCCCGGCCAACGCAAAGATTACAACTATCTGAATCTAATTTAATTATCCTCTCCCCCTCCCCCCGTGTTGTGCGTGTGGATAACCATTGATGAAGACAAACCACCTCCAGCACGCGTATCAGATCTGTCTGGGTTGGGTGGGAGGGTGCACATGTGTGCGTTTGTACACATTTGTCTTACGAATCAACTTCGGCAAACACAATTACGCTCTTGGTGCTCCTGGTGCTGCTGGCCCAAGAGCGGCCCGATTCGTACGCTTCCTGCATGGCATTGGCAAACATGGTACGTATCTCCCGGTCTCGGTGCTGCTAATCAGATATCCAAGGATACGACGGCTCTAGAGGCAACCGAGAGCGCTAGCCTAAAGTGCTCCAGTATCTAGAAATCTCGTTAGAACCATCTTGAGCACGCACGTCGGGGCAGAAACAAAAAAAAAAAGATAGATCCTCATCGCTAGTCCTCGTGAAGAAGGTACTAATTCAGCCCGGAGGGAGAAGATCCTTGGATCATGCCATCGTGCAAGTGTTCTTCTCGCGTGTCTTTTGACGCCACCCGGGCCGGGCTGTACGAGAGGAACAGAACATCGAACCGAGCGCTCTATAGCAGGACTTAGAGGATCCTTGGGCCGGAATAGAAAAGCTCTCCCACTACCCGGTTGGGCAGAGTGTGATTCACTATTTATCACTCTCGTCTGGTTGTTGGTTCCACCACAGATCCAACGGCAAACCAGCCGGACGATTTGCTTCCCAGGCATCAGTTGACATCGGCCGGGAGGGCTCGGAAATGCCCAACCACGACGTTGTCGTCGTTGCGGTTGCCAGTTCTGGCCCTGTTGTACTCCGCCGAAGTGTCACCGTGCAGTGCGCGCGAGCGCTCCATAATTTGTCTTTCATTTGAATCGAAATTAATGGAACGCGAAAGTGCACCACACCCGGGCGGAGTTTTCCGGTCGGTCGGAACAACAACAAAAAAAAACTGCCGCTTGATGAGTTTGTTCGTTGGCACGTGAAAATGAAACTGCGGTGCCGTCAGTGTGCCGTGTCGGGGAAAAGAGCTACCAGCGGGGTGTCGCTCTGTCACAACTGGCAAGTTGGCAAGTTTCGGTCGGCCTGTGTGTGTGTCTGTGTTTGTGTGAGTATACTGTCATTGTCTCATCGGTCATGACGATCCTGCCCCGTCCCGGTGGCTCAACAAAACGAACCACTCCGAGCAAAAAAAAAAAACGATGGCCGTGGAAAACTATTTAAATTTATCATTAGTTCCTCCGAGCGTTGTAGTGCGATTGACGTGGGAGACGGCAAAATTAAAAAGAAATTTTCCGAAAGTGTCACCCGCCAGCTGCTCACCCACAAACACAAAAACGGCTAATTAACACGATCAGTTTCCAGCCGGAACCCGGCGATGACCGGCGCGAAAATGGATTATGCGAGTGTGTGTGTGTGTGTGGCGGGTGTGGCGTTTCTAGGAAAACCAAACAAGAAACAGGTCCTAGTTTGAACGGCATCCCGTTGGGAGTTTGTCCTCCCAGCGCTAGAACAGTCCCTACTTGTCAGAATGAATGACAAACAACCGCAGCGTAGGAATAACAACTGCGCATCATCCCAGTTCTTCTCGCCCGCCGCATTTGGTAATCACTCCCTGGACGGTCGGGTCCTGGACAGGAGGAGACTCGAGCCACCTGAAGTCCGTCGTCGGGTGGATAATTTTCGGAAGTGATCTTTCACGGAATAAATGATTAATCACCGAACGGCACCGGCACTGGTGGCCGCTGGCTGCAGCCTATCATTTGTCGATTGTGTCCCGACGCCGGGAGGGAGGCGCAAGGCCTTGTATCCCTGACATATTGACAGCCTGCAGCATCAGAACGTCCGAAGTCGGGATCCATACTTCGTGTGGATATATAGTGCACACGGCTTTGGAAGTGCAGCCATTAGTTCGGTTTAAGCTGCACACGTTTTGGCCCACGAAGCTTCACATTTGCGGGGAATTTGTACGAGGAATCTACCGGGTTCTCATTGCCGGTAGAAAGGTGATAGTGATTGTTGATTTAGCGATATACACACGTACACACTGTGCGGCTTTATTTCCATTTCATCCTCCGTCGAGTGATGCTTACGGCTGACGCAAAGATCTAGCGACTTCGGTCTCACCCACTGCCACTCTATCTTTCCCGCCCCAGCGAAGAGAAGTCGGTGCCAATTTTCTGCACCATCGTCCCGTGCACCAGTGCTCCTAGGATCACTTTTCACCTGCAAATGCACCGACATGCACACCAAACGAAATTTGGCCCCGTTGGTTTCCGCACTCGACACGGTGCATTATTATGTGCCAAGGTTTCGGTGCTTGGCGGTGTCCTGAAGTTCGTTTCCTCCGCGGTGAAGCTCGGATGAACAGAGAAATCGTCGGAACGGTGCTGAACTTTCGATCTCAATAACCGTATAATTTCACTTTGATGCTCTTTCCGTACCGAAAGGTCCTCCAGTACCGGTCGTCTACTCGGAAAACAGTCGTTTGGCAAGCGTTGCAGTTTGTCGGAAAGCGTGAAGACGGCTAGAGCCAACCGAGGTTGGCATGTACTGGTCGCGGTGTGAAATTAAATTTAATTGAGGAGCAATTAATTAAAGATCCGAGCTGGTCGCAAACGTGTCACGAAGATGAAAGAACGACCCACTGTTTCCTATTTCTTCAGGATCATTTGCCGCACGAATGGGATCGCTTGAAAGCGCTCCAACTCTGTGACTTCAACCACTTCGGTGTGTTACATTTACGTTGCACGCCAAGCGTGACCGTTCCTTGGCGCAGTCCAAAAGTTCATTCCCCGCAGATACCACACCAGTCAATTATTTCGAATCGCAACGAAACAAACATAGCAAAAATAAAAAAAGCAAGCACGCGGTTCCGTAAAAATTTGCCACCACAAATAGAAGAAACGGTCCCGGGCGGCCACGCTGCTAACAATTCTCATTACGCTAATGTTGTTTACTGGCCCAGGCGGAAGGAATTACGTGATTATGTAGCAAACACCGGGCACAGCCGCAGCCGGGCCGAACTCTATGGCCGGGGCGAACGTCACGGCTTCACCCGCTTCCCTAGAGAGGTGAACTGGAAAATCATGCTCTCTAAATTAGTGGCAAGGAAACGGGCGTCGTCTGGGCAACTGTGGAAGCGGAAGAAGAAACCTTCCTTTCCAGGGAAGTGCGGACTGGACTCCGGACCCCACGGGAGAGGCAGAGAAGGTAGAAAAAAGCGCCATTATGACAAAAATGAAATAACCGTGATCGTGAACGAAAACCGTCCTAGTGGAGACGCCAGCAGACTATAATGTTCTGCGTGACTGACGCTCGGGGAGGGAAAATAAAAACGACTCGCCCTTGTATGTGTGTGTGTGTGTTTTTTCACCTCGGTGCAGGTTCACCGGGACACGAATGGGAAAAAGCGTGGAAAACTCGCCACGCTCGAATGACGAGGCCAAATAAATATTGCCGAAAATAAAGCCCCCGGGTGAGGAAAGAATTTCCAGACCATGTCACCTACCATGCCATGCGCCCCCGAAAGCGCAACTGCACGCAAATAGTCACGGAAAGTGGAAAACGAAATGAACACACACACTGACACACAAACACAACGAACGACGAGAAAAGACACCGGGAGGATTTTCGTGTTGAAATGGGAACTTTTATTCTCTGCGCTGTCGCATTCGCTTTGGACTTATTTCGATGACACTCCGAGAGACGACTCCGGGGGAGCTGTGCGAATCGGGAGCATTCGAAGGCAAAAGAACAACGTAGATAAGCTAGAAACGGGATTTACCTTCTTTTGTGTGTGTGTGTTTGCGCAATGGGTATTCAAATTAGAGATTAGAGTGGCAAAGAAACGAAAATCTTCTTCCGACGAGAATGCAAACACATAGCGAAGGATTCGAATGATGTGTTCCACGGGTGGGAAGAGGGCGAATAAAAAGGCGCACGCTGCATTGCGGGATGTGATTTCGTTTAATTTGTGGTGCTGCGACAAACGTGTGATAATATGATAAGGTGTGAGGGGAGGACCGAATTTGTGAGGATTTTTGGTTTTTTTTTTTTTGTTCGAGCCAGCACATTTTTTGCTCGCTTTCGTTGTTCAGTTCTTAATGCAATTTATCTTCAATTAAGTCGGTCCTGATGGCTGCAGACACGACGGCAGCGTGATTAATTATGCATGTTTTAATTACGGGTATAATCTAGTCCGGCCGGGCTAGCAGGATGCATCTTCAACTTTTGGGACGCTTAAGTCGAGAAAATGGAGATGAGCGTTGAGTTGCATACGATCCTTGATGGTGGTTCGATTATTTGTGATGGTACTAAAGATTTCTCAATTTGTGACTGGCTTCAACAGAGAAAAGCCGTCACATGCTATTAGTTTGTTTACCTTGTCAAATGCGAGTGTTCTATCTTTTAGTACAAACATGACAAACATCAATCTCTTGTCATTCTCAGTACATCAACAAAATATTCATATTGTACATCGCATGCCTCGTCCTGTAAGGACATTGACAGCTAAATATTACAAAATATATACCATTCCACCAAGAAAATTTACATATTCGTAGAGTGAGTTCTAAACTCGTACTCGCAGAGAAATAGTAGGTTCCCTTAGCCTCCCATCTTGCATACAATCTACTTGTTAGCGTGAAACGTCAAAACGATTTTTTTTTCTCGACTTTTGATAGACTGACTTTGACAGAACGACTAACTGACATGTCGGGTACGGGTGGACCAACCCCGTACGGAGTCATGTTGGCTTCTCTCCTTACGGCCACTAGTTAATTACACGGCTCGTTGAAACACTCGATAAACCACACCGTACAATTAAGTCGTCCACCATTTTCCTCCGCTACCGGTGCTGCTTCTGCTATTACCCAGGTCGGGTCAGCATGTTATAGCAAACTAATCTTTACACGAGCTGCCGACCATTTCCCGTCCATTAGGTGCCCGGTTTAGCCGACGGTTTTGCTCTTTACTCTTTGTCGGCGCGCATGTGTGTGCGTGTAGTTGAAATTTAAATTTTCACCTCCCCATTTCTCCTTCTCTTACTCTCTTCCAGGTCCAGCCGGCAGGTTTTCGCTACAGTGCGCCACTGTAATTGCGGTATTCCGGGAACCGTCAAGTTCGGGACACACAAGTCAGCTGTAATTTAGGAAAACCGCATGCGGCTGGAAGTTGTGCCCTTAATCCATCCATCCCGTGGCGTGGACGAGCGGGAGTTGGTGCAGTGTTGCAGTCGCTAGTTGCAGGTATAATTGTCACATAGCCTTAGTCTCACCTTCGCTGGAGTCACACGCGTTTCGGGGACGTTGCCGACTTCCGCCGGTGCGATCCGTTGCCTGATAGGCTTAACAAGTTATTGCGACCGCCGGTCGAAAAGGGGATTTCGAAGCGCACACGGCTGACAAGGGCACAGTTAATTGCTTCCGAAAACGAAACGACGTTTTCTTTTGCGGTTCCCAGCGATGCCCGTGATTGGAATCCGAGCGCCGGTTGTACATTTAGTCCGCCCGCCGGATCGGGCTGTCGCTTCCCGCACAATGGGAAGAAAAATCGAGAACGCATTGATATGTAAATCGGATCCAGGGCTTAAATGTGTGCCCTCACACACACACCTTCCCGCACGCGCGCGCCCACGGGATTAGAGCGGCTCGGGTGACCTTTAACGACGTGCTGCAATTGACTGCAACACGACCCACCCATCCTCCATGGGGATGAGGGATGAAAGCGCGACCGAATGCACTACGGGCGCACTTTCCGATGAGATTAGCACTTTTTGCCTCGTGTGTGTGTGTGTGTGTGTGTGTGTGTGTGTGTGTGTGTGTGTGTGTGTGGGAACGCGTTTACGTGACATTCTTCCGCTTCCGCTTCGGGAGTGCAGCAAGGCGGGTGGAATCGGTGGACAACCGGAAGCGTAATGCTCATCTACCCAACGTGCCCTTCGAGTGCACGGCTTACGATCTCGTGTCTGCGACGATGCCACCGCCATCATCATGGTGGCAACATTCAACTCCACATTCTGCCACATCGTTACAGCGCACGTCATCCGGAAGAAGCGGGGTGATATATTCCTCCGCTTCGTTGTGTGCGTGCGTGTACGCCCGATGATGGTGGTCGTTGTTGTGGCATTTGGTGGTTAAAATGGGAAAATATCCTTACCCGGATGCAATCGTGCAGCCGTGACGGGAAGCTTTTGCCGAGCGAGCGCAGCCGTATATTAACGTGTGCAACCCAACCGGCCCGTCTTGATATCCCGGTAAGTCCTTGAGCCGGGCGTCCCCCATGCTGCGACGGCGGGCAGGACTGAAGAAAAGCAAACAGTAGCTGCCGGTCGCGCTGTGCAGCGCCGCAATGCCGCAAACATATCATGCTTTCATCGCGTGCTGTGGGAAAACCCAGGATACATCGTTGCCGAGCAGAAATGCAGCAAGGACTTATCGTGCCAGCGCTCGTGCAAGAGTTGTTCTTTAGCTCGTGAAAGAAATAAGGAACGATTGGAATCGGGAGAGGGGATGAAGTGTGTGTGTGTGTGTGTGTAGAGTGAATAAAAATGCAGCAACACGAAAATAGCAATAGCTCAGTCCGTTGGGTCTCTCGGCGAGAGGAAAGTATTGGATCCATTTTTAAAGGTAGCAACTTATGAAGAAGGATGATGTTTTTACTGATATCCTTATTATATTAATTATTTAGAATCTAATTAACTTGACGCTGAAAGCACACCGTCGATACGGGTAGCTCATAAATGAAACCAAAGTATGGGAAAATTTACCGGATTTTCTTAGCATTTAATTTTTTATACATTTTTATGAATCTGAGATGAAATTTAAAAAAGAAATAAAACATTACATGTTGACTCGTCGGATCCTTTTCGATGCAGAATGTCGTAGTAAGAAATCGATTTTGGATTTTCCATACGCTAGCTACTCTTTTCTTTACAAGAGGCACGGTAAAATATTCTTATAAAGCAAAAAAAAACACTTTACACTTAAGAAACCGAACGGCAACAGCACAATCGTTTATCTGAAAAAGCTCCTCACGTTGTACTCCTTCCCGAGGAACATTCCCGTCCTCCCTGCCACCACTGCTTGAGAGTGAAATAATGAAATATTGTTGTAACAGAATCAACTCCGCCTCCTCCCGAGAAATAAACCAACGAACGTCACCCGAAAGGGCTTGTTGTTCGCTCGCAATGCTGCGGTGCTGCGGTCCGTAGAGTGTTGTGTTGGGTGAAATGCGGTAAGCATAATGCATTGCGGCTATTGTTCCACACGCGCGGGAGGGGGAGGGACATTTCCACACAACTACGGGAAAGCGGAAGCAGTAACACAGAAAGTGAAAATGGCAGTCAACTACTCCGTGGTGTTTGCCGTCCCAACAAACGGGAGCTGTTTGTCGCTACCCGGAAGGGCTAGCTCGTGGCGCTTACAATGGACTTGCCGCTGCCTGTTTCTGCTGTTGCAGCTACGAGTGACCTCTTTGTCGTGTTTCCGTTCGTGGCGAACCGCAGTGGTAAACTTTCCTTCGAGCGTACCAGAAGCGTTTTGGTAGAGTCGGTTTTTTTCTCACTCACTTGCTTTCAGCATTCCAGAAGTCAATTAAGCGACCATTCTTCTGGGCACCTCCACTCGAGTTTTCATACGGTGGCTGCTCCCGTATTCATACAAAATTTCCCCGTGCGCCCGATGTTGTCATTGAAAGATCGGAATTCTTCGGATAAACGTATTGGAGCGTCTATTGTTGTTGTGCGCGATTCACGTCACAATCATCTTCATACTAAAATAGGCAACGGCTGCCGCTTAGAGCGTATGAAAATTCATCGCGTGATGATGCAATATTCCAAACCAATCAAAGCCACCATATGGGGTTCCTCCACCCCGGCTCTCGTGCTACCGCTTCTGCTGCATATATGAACGGATGTTTTGATTGCATTGCAAAAGCAACACCCGGCCCGAATGTGCACGATTATTGCGAGGGGAGCAATCACGACGTTGCAGGATTAT
Organism: Anopheles farauti; assembly: GCA_000473445.2. NCBI lineage: Eukaryota > Metazoa > Arthropoda > Insecta > Diptera > Culicidae > Anopheles > Anopheles farauti. Next base: position 6,741,566 of record KI915045.1, read on the forward strand.
CATCACTTTTCCCCGTCTGCACACAGAATCGCGGAAGGGGTGGCATTAAAATTGATGACTTTTTTTTGAGCAAAGAGCGGGTATGAATCGGGTTTTTGATCAAGAAATCGAGATCTGGAGCATACATAAAAAAACACGATCGGTGGAGAGAAAAAAAAGAGCTTTCATCATAACGCGTTCCGATTCCGATTAAGTATCGCTATCGAGTGCGATGTTGTGAATGCCAAGAAAGGGTGCCCTCTTCGAGACGAAGTATGCATGTTGCGCTAGAGCACAAACAAGCTAAAAAACATACCAGCCCGTTGTTTATTGTTCCTTGCTTCGAGCGCGCTCGGGGGCAGAAGAAAGCAATCGAATGCCGGTCGGGGCGAATCGACTTAACGTTTCGGAAAACGAAACGGTGACAAATAAATCGACCCACTACGGCGGACATTTGCAATGCACCACCAGCCCACCGGGCAATAATGCATGCAAATTTGGCTGGCTGTGGCTGTGTGAAAAAGAAAAATGTCCACCAATATTCGATCATCATGATCAATAACAACCCCTTTGAATCCTTCGGAAGACGGTTCGGTGAGGTTTTGCTGAAGGCGGAACCCGCATATATATCCTTTCGCCTCGTGTGAGGGAGATCGCTCCGCTCCGGCATGCTTTATCTGAAATTAAAATCGGACATTCATTTTCGAATCTGTTCGATATAAATCTCGACCATATCAAGCTTTCCGTGTCCTAGCAGACGGAATGACTTGGCAGGGACCGTACAAACCAGCATGATGTGGGCAGTTTTTTTCTCCACTCTTTGCGACACACGTTGGGTTCGGGATGGAAAGTTGCACGCAATGGTCTCCCGTCCACAATCTCGGTGGTGAACGGGTTAGACCACCGCACAAAAGCAACATATCATCTTAACCGGTGGAATTAAATGGATTCTAAAGAAACTCTTCGGTCAAAGGAACCTTGGCGAGGAGGTTGAAAAATGGGTTGCTGTGGTTTCAGTCTAGCCTAACAACATGAATCAACATGGGTGAGGCACTACCATAAATCATCACTGGTGTGTGCTGTGTTGTTGCTGCCAAGGATATCGTGTGGATGTTTATAATGGACTGAAAAATGGAACACGTGCCACTACACATTGTACGCGTTTAGGCGAAAATTCGATTTATTAAGCTATAAGCTTCCCATGTGTATAAAAAAATGCCAATTAATCGCCCATTATTAATAGTCGGTTTGATCAACCTACGAAAAATAGAATATGTTTGGTATGAAATTAAATTGTTTTTTAAAATAAAAATTGTTAAAAAATTGCATATCTTAAGGCGCCAAAGCCTCATAAGCTCCGTAACTCGTACTATTACACATATCTTAAGTGTTAATAAAGCTTCCCGCCTGGTTTGCGGCGGAGGGTGGGCCACCTGCTGGCGTGACGATATGAAACACACGCGACCGGAGAATTAGCCGGATGATGACGATAAAAATACCCTTGTTTTTCTTCCGAGCCTTCAGGTGAAAAATTAACCCGACAGCACAAACACACCACCAATGGAGCTGGAGCTGCCATGATGGACGGGGGTGCGCCGAACGATCGGTTAGCGTGTGGAAATCCGTCCACCCAGCAGCCTTTCGGTCTAGGGGCTTGATAAAAGAACACTGGGAAGTCACGGAATTACAGGATTACCGGGCATTTTACTCGCGTAATCCTCGCCGGTGCCATTTCATCTTCCCAACCTGCTAGCCTGCGGGTTTTGTGTGCCCGAATCTCCCCCGGGAGGGTATCTCCCCCGGGAAGGTGACGAGCCGGGCGTAACAGAAGCAAAAGATTCTGTCTCCTCATTAACGGGTTGTGTGGTGGCTGTGTTTTTTTGTTCGTATTTTTCCGAAGCAAAAATCCCCGGACTGGGAGCCGGTTCCGAGCTTAGTGCCTGCGATCGTGTTAACACAACACTTTCACGTAATGCCACTTCACAATTTTCCTACACGCACACGCGAAAGATACGGTCGAGTGGGCGCCGCTTCTTCAGTATGCGTAAGGTGTATTATAAAACCCGAAAAAAATAATCTTTTGAAAATCCCACGAAACCAAGCGCCGGTACGCACACTGACACACCCGCTTGCCTACATTTAGGCGCTTCTATTTCACCTGAATATTTTCACCGCACAGCGTTTCGTTTCTCTCTTTTTTACGTGACACGCATAGCAATTTTTTTTCCAATTCCACCCTGGTGGGAGATGGTAAAGAAAAGAAGGCAACTCCTGTGAAAAGAGGAAACAATTTCGCAAACGTAGAAAGTTGCCTCCTGAGTGTGAGTGTGTTTTTTTTTTTGAAAAATATAATACCAATTTTCGTTATCCTTGTTCGAATTAGAATTTAATTTTTCATAACCGGTACGATTCCCGGCGGAGGTGTTTCGTTTCATCCGGTTCCATCCCTCCCTCGGGGAGAGGCAGAGGCGTATCATGCGTTCCACAGGCCCTTTGAACGATAATTATGTCACATTCATTGGAATGGCTGTGCGTGTGTGTGTGTGTGTGTGTGTGTATGTTTTGTTCATAATTATATTAAGCCTAGTTAAAATACGCAGATCGTCCGGGCGGTGCGAGGCACGTGCCATGGGGCGTTTGAGTTTGTAAAATAAATTGCTAATAGGCAGACGAACCGGCAAACAATCGTGCAAAAAGCGTTGGTTGAGCGAGCCGAACTGGTGCATCGTTAATGATGTTATCGTGCCGAGACTTTGGCTCACAGAATCCCATTTATAACCGATCATTCGCCTGTATTCATTCGCTTTGAGTGTAATTCGATTTGGCATATTACTGCTGCTGATATGCTGCAGCAAACTACCCCTTAAAAGGACGGCAAAAGGGCGGTGGGAAACACCGAGAGGTGATGCAAATATTATTGGCTCCATCAGTGTGTGTGTGCGTTTGTTTGCGTCCGTGTTTGCCATTTTGTAAAGTTGGTAATTTCACCCGACAGCAAATTACGACGCTCGATGCCTTCGACCTGTCCCGCATCCCGCATGCAATGATCAATTCACCAAAAAGGTGTCCCGAGCGTGCGGGTGTCATTCGCTTGGTACGAAAAGGGAGGGTTTCCGGGGTCGCTACGTGATAAGGCACGGGAAGGCTTTCGGTATTTCAAAATTGATTGCTGTCACCTATACGCCGTACGGTTCGTTTCTGAATGGCAGTCGCGAGCTGGAAATGGATTGATTTTGAGCATTCAGTCGGCACGGATTTTTGGCGTGATTTAATAGATTAACAGAAATGTCACGATGATGTGTGTGGATGTGTGTGTGTGTTTTTTTTTTTCGTTGTTTTCGCTACGAAAGAACGGAACGGAGGCAAGCAATTTGATTAAAGCGAAAACGTTAATCTGCGCGCTTAATCCTTGAATGCCAGCGAAAGACGAGAGGAAATGTAAATACTTACACAAATGAGAAACCACAGTTTCGCTGAGGGTGAGGTCGGGAACGCGCAGGGAAGGGAATTAATTTCCCATTCGGTACGCAAATCCCACCGTCGTACGCAACTAAAGCCGCTCTTCCGTGCTGCGTGCGTTGCCTACATTCGGGCGCCTGCAGGATTGAATCATTCAGCTGGCAAGAGGCGGAGATTTTACGCGTCTTTCGCCTTCCGGTTTCCGTTTCGATCCTCCTTTCCCCGTTTTCCACCGCCAACGGGAAATGCCATATCAATTACCATTATCATTTGCTATTGGCATTCCGCCCGCAAGATTTTCCGCCTTCATGCGCTGGCAACGGCAACGGCGAGCACATCTCGTCGGCGTCGGCACACTCGATCTATTTAACCTTTCATCCTTGAGTGGGTGTAAAACAGATCGAAGCAGAGCGGTCGCGACAGAGAAAAGGATACGTCGAATAAAGTTTCCCGGTTTGCTGCTCTCTCCCTCCCACCGTCGGTTGGAGCAGGCCGGTATGGCTATTTTCCCTGCAATTTTCCTCCATTCAACGTGGAACGGTTGGTCAGCATCACGGGCAGTGTATATCCTGTGCTCCATTAGCCCGGATCCTTTTACGGTCGGCCGGCTGGCGAGGTCCGGTCCCGGTGTGACGACGATGTGCGGTGACGATGAATATTCATAAACGGAAATCGGACAGAAAGTAAACACACAACACACAGGCGCCTCTCGCTCGTGGTTGCGGCTTTGTGGACCCGGCCTGGAGTGGGGGAAAGCTTTGTTAGTAAGTTTCTCTTCCGGGTGGAGTAGTTTCGCCAGGCCCGGGCGTTTGATATTCCTTTCGCAGTGTGGCTTATCATTTCCTTTTTTTTCCTCTTCGTCCTTTTCCCTTCGGTCACGACGGGAACACGAAGCTTTCACCAGTCAATTTAAGCACCGCATCTTTTCGGATTTAGTGAGCGACAAAGTATGGCATCGGGCGCAAGGCGTGCCTGTAACCACAGGATTAGAATATGCCAGCCATTGACTGGTGTACCGGCGCCGGTCGCGTACAATGCGGTCACTTTCTTGTCCTGCCCAAACCGCACACCCAAAAGGGCGGTGCTGACTGGAAATGGAGCGTAGCAGGGGGAGGCAAAGAAAATGAAGCAACTTAAGTAACCGTCAGTAGTTGGTTAAGAAAGTTGCCGTTTTAATTATAAACTCGAACTCGTTCCGGTCGACTGTGCAAACGAGCTCGGCAGAGATGATCCTCATTGTACGGTTCGTTTTATTTGTTTGTTTTTTGCAGAGGTGTAAAACTTTTTTTACTATTTTTTATCTTGAGACGTATTTGCTACGAATATTGCATAATACAAATTGCTGTTGAATGGTATGAAAAAATGTGCCAACATAATCAAGCTGGCTAGAAAAAATCAATTCTTTCGAGCTACCTTTAAAAATCAAAAAGTACCTTGAAGTGAAGCATTCAAATAAGTACTTTAATAAGAATATATCAGGTACTCATAATTAAACTACATAATTGTTTTACTCAAATAAAAAAAAACTGCCATGTTATGAAAAAAATAACACATATTATTATAATATTAATATTGAAGAATTTTTTAATGAAAAAATAAAAATCAAAGGTTTCAAAGTAAAAAACCATTGTATTTTGACAGCTCTGATCCTCTCCGCACGTGCTCAAAGTTTAAATACGTTATTTTTTCCACCCACACGGAATTTGTTTCATACCTCCAATTTGTTCGGACCGTGTCACATTCACCCGCTCACAACCCTAATGGTTCGCCCGGCACTAACACAAACACATCCACACACACACACTCCCACCCCCAGCTCGTCTCCATGATCGCGGTGATAGTTAATGGTATTTAATGGTGATGATGTTAACGATGTTGGCACGACGATGGCTTTATCAGCCACGCGTTATATGGACACACACATACACGCATCTACGGTAACTTAACTACTCACCGTTAAGGGTCAAAGTCACCGTCCTCGGGTGACATTATGTGATTAACATGGATTACGTGAGCGATCCTGTAGTATGGAGCGAGCCGTTTCTGTGCTATTTTTGGGAGTTCATGGCAAGGCATGTGTGGGTGTGTTGAAGAGAAAGGGGTAAAACTTTTCCATTTGTCAGCTTTCGGGCAATACAAGTCCGTCGTACGCACAGCACTAAACCCCCACACACACACACGCACGAGACGCGGGACTGGATGAATCTTCCTGATTGGCTTTTCGGTTCTAGCACGGTGTTTGGGTCTGCTCCCGCACATCTCGTCGTTCGTAATCGAATCGAAAATCGTTCCCACATTACGGTTCGCTTCAAATTTCGTACTCCATTGGAAGAATGAAAGAAAGAGGGAGAGAGAGAGAGAGAGAGAGAGAGAGAGAGATGGGAGTAATCTTTTCACAAACTTTCTTTCATTCGATTTGGTTCCCCTTTGGTTGTACTTTACCGATTCGTATCCACCGAGCTCCATCTCATCCTCCTCCACCTCCTGGAGCACTGGAGGTTTTATGGAGCCGAAACGTTGCTCGTGTCCTTGTCGGTTTCATTGCATCGTCGATCGTAAATAGCTCAAAGAGGCGCCCGAATCCATCAGCATCATAGTAACAGTTTGGATGAGTGTGTGTGTGCATGTGTTTTTTTTGCGTTTCATTTCCGGCACCAAACATCCTTACAGACAGATATTATTTCCTCTCCCGTGTGTTACATCAGCGATAAGATTCGATGAGGTCGCCCGCCCTCCCGCGAACAGTCCGGAACAATTTGATCTGATCCCTTCGAGTATGTGTGTGTGTGGTCGTTATTGATATTCACATCTCTATCCGAGTTTTGTTCAAATGCGAGAAAATCTTCCGCACCTTTTTTCTTCATGGATCGTTTTCATCCCTTCCGGATAAGCGAGGATAAAGCCAATCACGCAATAATCCCGAGTATGCTCCTGTCGCAGCGACTGCCGGAAAGTCTCGACGAAGTGCATATTAGGAAACTCGTCCAGCACGTCCCGAATGAATGTTTGCCCACCGTCAGTAAGCAAAGCTTAATGGGTGCAAAGAAACGAAAACGTGGCGTGAGATATTTAAAACGATTTAATCTGCTCCATCGTTTATGGCTCCCGGTCGTATACTTGGCTGTGTGTGCTCGCTCGTTCGCAAGAGAAATTAAATTCTTCCCCGGAACGAAGCTTATTCGACATCGGGATGGATGGTGCGGAGCGGGAAAATCATTTATCAGAGCAAATAAAAGGTGGCACAAGACTGGCAGACAGACGTCGAGACGTCGTCCATTCGTCCTGCTGCTGCTGCTGCTGCTGTTGCTGATGTAGAAGCTCATCATCATTCCGGATCAGTCGGAGCTTTGAATCATGGCAAACACATACTCCTGCACACTTAAACCACCGCCCTAGGTGTGTTCCGACTCCCGGACACTCTCCCAGCAAGCGCCCACTGCAGGATTATGGCACCTTACTCGAACGCGGAGTCGAACGTGTGGAGCGAAGTGAGGGGGTGAAAAAACATGATAAAATATTACAACCCAAACCAGCACCAGACGTGCAAACAGAAACATGGGGTGAAGATCCGGGAGAGCGGATCCCCGTAAGAAGTGCCGCGCTTGATAAGGATTATCCTTAGCAGGTGATTTTCTGTCCATGTTTTTGGGGGTGGGCCAGAAGGGAAAAACATGAATAACATAACAATATTTGTACAAGCTCTCTTATCATCCTGTGTGTTTGCTTTTTTTGTTCCTGTGTGCTTGTGGAACTGCTGCAGAGGAGCTCTAAGGATGCTTTCTGTGTGTGTGTATGGGTATGTGTGACATTGCCTCTCCGTCCCGCCAGCAATAAAAACCGAATTTGTTACGGATGGCCGTGCGCTGCGTTGCGTTCCGGTGAAATGGCAAATTAATGCAGGGAATGTGAAAATATTGCCCATTTTCCTGTGCTTTTTTGTGTTCCGGTGGGGGAGGGGGCGGGGGTTTCCCTTCTGCTGCCCTTCTCATTTATTTAATATTTGTTTTCGTCCGCTTCGTGTGTGAGCTGCTAAAGAGGCTTCCCTTTGCTGGCCTTCGCCACCCGTCACGGTTCATGTAATAAACGATTAAAAAACAATTCCATTTTATTGTGCGACAGTATTTTATTTCTGCATTCCTCGCTAGAGTAGGAAGGTTTTTTTATGTCTGCGTGTGTATTTTTCTTCTGTTCTCAAACAATGTGTGTTTTTTTTTGTTGGTTAGTTCGTTGAGAGTGAGGTAAATATTGTTGTTTTCTTCTCCATATTTGTGTGCGGCTCAGTTTGTTTTGTTTTTTTTGTATGCCAACACGCACGCAACGACTATAATGTGTGTAAGCTCCATCGGTGCAGAAGCTGCAACCGGAAAATGGCAGAAAGATGTGTCTCGACGCACGGAAAATGGGTCATAAATTAGCAATCGAATTCGAACTGCAGTTGTTGCCGGTTCCCTTTTTTTCACTCCCACTGAAATATCATCATTTTTCCACGTGGAGGATGAAAATAAAATAATGAAAAGAAGCATAAAATCACCGGCAAACCCTCGATGAGAGCTGGGCAAACTTTGGAGAAATTGTTTTTATTGGCACCGAGTAGAATTGGACATTTTTCCGGGGGTAGAAGGAAAATTTTCAACAGTAGTAAATGCACGCGCCGCCCATGAAATGACGTTCCGGTTAGTGTGCGAATATTAAATTCGGTTACATGAAACCTGCTCCGCAATGTTTCAAGCCTTGAATAAGGTGCACAAAAAAAACGAGCCGATGATTAATGATTGGCGAACGCAAAACCGGTGAAGAACGTGAGACGCCACACGTCGAACTGATGGCTCGATCGTTATCGCTTTTACGGTGAGTTCGTGTCTGACATTAAGGAGCGGGCCGGCAATTCGTCCTTTTCTTTTCGTGCTCAATTTAGAAGGCTGCTTAAGTTCAGTTTTACAGCTTTTTCTCGAGGGGGGGATGAAAAAGAGGCTCCCGTCGGCTTCCATCGCTGCCGATTAGTAGTGGCAGTGGAAGATGCCGAAAGAAGACACGCACCGGGCGAAAGAAACTCCGTGCACTATAAAATGATCGACAGCGAATCTTTTGCGCCCACTTTTTCGTTCTCTTTTGTCGGTTAAACTAATAAAACGCTGCCATCAAACAAACGTTCGAAACGGGAAGCGAAAGAACAGAACAGAACAAAAAAAGCCCCCAACCGGATCGTCATCGGAATCGTAAACAGTCGACAAATTGGCTCGACAGTCATCGTGCGGGGCAAGAAGCGGAAAAGAAAAACCTCACCGAAAAGGATGACTGCCGAATGGCCGAACGGAAAATGTGAAGCCTCGGTGTGTAGCGAACGAATGTTTAATTCATTCGCTATTTGTGATCCTGCGCTACCCGCTCCGGGGCGTCGTTCCGACGACTCCGACAGGCTTATATTTGCGCTCTTTCGCAAAGCGCGCTCGTTTCATTTTCATTTTATTTAACTTTTTTCTTCTTCTCCCTTCGCGGGAAATGTTTACGGAGCAAAATCGAACCAAAGCGGCCGAGAGGCAGCTAAATGAAAACCGAACGGCAGTAAGACGAGCAGTTTCGATCGCTTTCGAACGGGCATGAAAAATGGAGGGCCCAATTGGCATGAAGTGGCCCTGTATGGGAAGAGAAGCGCCTAATAATACGCTTGCCTCCCCGGCAGCCATAACGATGAGAAACGATCGGAGAAAGCTTAATGGGCTGGGCTTTTGGTTGCGCGTAGTAGTTTGGAAGAGGGAATCGGAGAATAACCGCAAGGCGACATGAATCGAATAAAAAACAAACCCCCGTCCGAAATGTGGCTCATGTCGTTATGATGATTCATTCGCCACACGGATCTTCTTGGACGTGGGGGAAAAAAAAACACCGAAACGTGAGAAAAAGGGTTGCCCAGAGTTCTTCCCCGCGGGGCTGGTTGAAATTAAAAGAAAACCAAAAATTTTGCTGCCAAAGTTTCTGCCGTTTCTCCCAGATCATCATAAAGCTCCCACATGCCAGTCACATTCGACAGTTTGGCGCCGGGCAGAACGAGCAGAACGGGCAGAAATCCGCAGTGTACCAGTGCCCGCGGGCGATGGGAAAATGCTGCGTTGAGGGAGAAACTCTCGTCTTGTCTGTGTTGTTCATGTTTTTTGCTCCTTCGAATGGAGATGAAATATTTCCAAGACGATGGACGACGATAGGTGGTCCAGCTGCTAGATGGATTTTGACGTCAAGACAAGCAGTCCGAACATGTCGAGAACGGGCGGAAAACCCACGCCGAACCGCTTTTACCATCAAAACGGTGATGATGGATGTGTCGAGAGGTTGTCATCAAGAACCGAAGCAAGAGCCTCGGCTGGAGTAATCTCTTCGCTCAAACTCAAACCGGAGACCGGCCTTGCTTAGCGCCACAGCTTTCGGGTGGCTTTGGAGCGAATGCAATTTCGATTAGTTTGATGAAAAGCGTGAAACGACATCGTCCCGCGCCGTTCTTGTGTCGTTTCTACGGAAGGAAAAAAGTGAAAACACAAGCCCAAGCCCGTCGTCTTGAGCCACAGGGGGTGGTAACGAAAGGCGAAAAAAAATCGAAATTTCCGTTTGGAAAAGCATTACAGCATGGAGAAAAGGCGTGTAACCGAAAAGACATTTCGAGGCGCAACGTTCGCTCCGATGCATTGTGTAAAGTGGGGCCGAAAAGTTTTCGCCAGCAAAAACCAACCCAGAGCGAGGACCTGAGTTGCATAGAAATTACATCCGTTTTTTTGTGTTTGCATGTTCGCCCTTCCAACTAACGTCACCTTTTTGAAAGGATAATAGCAGTCGGCGCAGCATGGCGCTCGTTGATTTTTAATCTGTTTGAACAATGTTGTGCTTTCGAGCTTGTTGTGACGCCAAGCGTTTAGCGTTCGTTTGGAGTCGGGTTTTTTTTTTGGTCTGCACTCTGGTACTTTTGCTTTATTTTCGACACATCTAACGATCCCATCCCGACCGGCGAATGACAGATGTTTTCCCGTCCGGGGCGCGAAGGTTTAATTAAAATGAAAACGATCGAGGCCCCGCAGCAAACTCACCAACAAAAAAAAAAAAAAAAACAGATAAAGAAAGAAAATCTCGAACGGCAAACTTTCTTCCCGCGAGTGCGACGAGGGAGAGTTTTTTGTTTCTTTCGGTCGCTGGGTTGGGTCGCTTCAGCGGCCAGTTTCGGATGATAGCTTTGCTAATTTGAGCTTCCGCATGGTAACAAGCGGGTGTTTTTGTACACGCACGATTCATTATACAAATCAAAATGGACGGAGGGAAATGAATGGCATGAGTTTGTCAAAATATGTCTAGCAAAAAAACAAACGAGAAGCAGGCAGCTACCGGCATGGAAATAAGATCCGGAAAAGATAAATACATTTGGGAAAGGGTTATTTTTCTGTGTTGCATTTTTTCTTTTGCTGCAGACAAATTGGAGGAACCAAAGCATTGAGCAGCATATAATCATTTTTTAAGTACATGGTTTGAGTTTATGCGAATCCTCTGTTAAAAATATCATATTTATTGTGAGGAAACTTTTTATGAACACGTTTTTACTTGTTTCAAGTGGAAGGTCTCAATAATAAAATGTAGATCCATATCACTAAGCAAATGAAAAAAAAAAATACTATAACAGTTGTCCTTAAATTGGAATGTTTTTAAGCAAGTTTACTAGCTCTAAACATAGTTTTATAAATTTAGTGATAATGTGCGCCTAAATGTATGCAATCCACCGTATTGCAATAGCACTTGCTAATCGAACGTTCCCATCAATTGTACAGCATGTAAAGTAGCATAATTGGAGCTTCCTCAAAACCCACAAAACCGCACTGTTGTCGTACTATTTGCATCAATGATCCTACCGCAAGTGCACAGACCAAAACCCCGCACCCCTCCCCGTGTTGGAGCGGTTGATTTGACAATACATTGAAAATAATTAGCAGCAAACTATATTCCCTCCATCCACGGAGCGGATACCGGCGACCCCAAAACCAACTCGAGCGAACCTCGTTTCATCCCACGCGCCTGTCCAAATGCGGTAACGATGGGTGTTGGCGAAACCAATGTTGCGAATTTGCAACACTCTCTACCCGCTCCACTCGCCACCTGGCATCTCGATGTCGATGTCGATTTCGTAATTTCCCGTTCCGTGCGGGTGGTTTGAGGTTTTCGGCACCGAGGCACCGTGGGCAAATAAATAACGCCGTCAAGGATATGCGTACGGTGCGCTCGAGGAGAGCACGATTTTCCGCCATTTGACAATTGCAATCAGTCGGTTCGTACACGGCAGCTCGACCGGCTCGACACAAACACAAGCAAGTCGCGCGTCGCAGTGCGTCGTTACCGGTCGTGGCGTGGCAAATACGTAAGGGGGTCACGGGGTAAGGCTTGCCGAAGTTCATCAGACCCATAGAAAGCCTCGGCTAAGGATGAACATGAAGCCGGTGGGAGCATGTTGTGCTGATGAATGACTTTCCGCATTGGGTGCAGTGGAACGCCCGGTGGAATGTTCGACGAGCTCCTCGGCGCCATCAGCGCCAACAATCACGCGTTTAATGATGATGAAGGGTGCGCTCACCTTACCTTTCCTCCGGTGTGCTTCGCCTTAGCTGTTCGCCTTCTGCTAGCGGGCGACAACGCGGGTTGGCGGCATTCATTATCACAACAAATCACGGAATTAGATCTTATTTATTAGTCTACGGCGCAACGGTGGCAGCGCCGACCGCGCGCTGTACGCCGATTTCATTTTCTTCTCGCCATTTTTCACACGCCTGTTTAGAGGCACAACGTGGTCTTTTTTGTGCCGTGCCGCCCACTTGCTTACGGCTTACGAAAAACGAACGGCTCAGGAAGTGCGTCATAAATGGAAAAGCAAATTTGTGCCCGCGATCAATAAAGCAGTGGAAGAACTTCAAGTGAGAAAGCTTCGTCGGAATGAGGAAAGCCGGAAGCGTGTCCATTTTCATGTGCGGACAGCTTTGAAGAAAATGATAACGAAAAGCGATGGTGTAGCGTCCGACAGGAGCACCGTCTCCCTTCCGTCTTTTCGTTCGTATTTGACTCCCTGGTGCAATAGAATGTCACCATGGCAACAGCGTATCCTGCTGAGGAGCTCCATCATGAGCCTAGTCTGCTGTAATGTTGACAATATTACGGCCCGTATTTGTATGTGTGCCGAAGGGAATAATCGTACAAGAGCAGAGATTTTTCGATAAGAAGAAAAGGACGGTTCGACGCTGGCACGACGCGGATGAGGGACAGTGTCCTCCGAGAGAGTCTAGTAAATCCCATGAATAACATCAGCTTGAATATATTTATGTATGCATTCTCGGACCGTTTTTCGCTCCATGCCGGCCAAATACTGCCCGAAACGTACGACAACTCCAAACCCCTACTGTCTTAGGCGCAGGTTGATTAATATTCAATTTCATTTGTTTTCTCTTCCCATTTCCAGCACTTGTGACTAGTGATGGACTCGAGGTGGAGGATGCTCGAGATGGTTCGAGCGGCAGCAATCAGTTCAGGCACAGGATTGGCTATACAATTACTTCCTCGCTGGTAAGTCGTTACGCTGCTACCTGCACAAAAATGATAACATTCACAAATTTTTTTCCTTCGAACCGGATTCTCTCTAAGTTCGGCTTTTTTTATTATTTTTTGTAGATTTAGAAATTCCATTCCCCTGCCCGAACCGTTCGAAAGAAGCCTGTTTGTTCAACGTTGCCATGGCAGTGAAGCTTGCTTTTTCTGTCGCCCAACTGCATGCGATGCGCGTGAGAAAGTGGACGATTCGGCTTCAACTTTACCCATTTGTCCCCACGCGAACGCGAATCCGCGATGTAATTCACCAAACTGCTGAGTCTTATGTCGTCCGAGGGCTTTCGTTTGCCTACGCCAAGACAAGTCTTTCTAACGGCTTGTTTGCATACCTTGACGGCGTCGGTGTGTTTGCACACTCCGGGCAGGATTTATCATCCTTGCGAGCAGGTGAGACACTTCTTTCGCCCTGCGAAAGTTTGCCCGCTGTAGGCGAATCCCAAATCCTCGGTTCGTCTCCGACGCTGGTTGCGACTGTTTATGCCGATTGCTTTGTCGGACGATTTTCGCTGGAAAGGAACGCCTCCATGCTGACGTAAACGGGGAGCGCGTGGGATTCGCGTGATGTTCCTCGTTTTTTTTCTCTGAACATCATTATTTATACGACTCGCGTGTTCCACCCAACCGCGGTACCATTTTCCATGGCACGTCTTTATCTCCGGAGGTGGCGGAGGTTTTCTTGACTTGATTTTCTTTTGTACACTGAACGAACAACCGGTGTTGCTTTCCCTTCCGCCAGCCGAAACGAAGCCGCAGCGTAGCAAATTACCGTCTTACTGAAGTCAGCGAGATAAACAGAATCGCACCTTTTTCTAGCGAACAATGGCAGAATGGTCTTTTTCTTTCTCGAACGCATCCTACCCGAAAGCTAGCAAAGCCCACCTATCTTTTTTTTCCTCTTACAAGACGCACTTCGCTGTGAGCTGAAGGTTTGCTGACGTGCATGAATCATTCATACGCCACCGAACCGTGCGCCTTCGACGTCATCGAGCTTCTTGTGCGACGGATGCCCTCGGTTCGTGATTTTGCTGATCGTGCACGTCACAAGTGTGCGCTTGATGAGAAGCGGCTTTGTAAGGTTCGTCTATTCCTTTCCACACACACACACACAAAAGCGAGTGTGAATTTAGCAACGATTCAAACAGATACTAACGTGGCGATGACGTACGGTCGAAAAGGTGATTTCATTAATTTGTCATCGCTATCAATTTCCATCTCGAATGCGGTAACAATCTGGTGTGAACTTTTTTTGACGTTTGTAAAACATCCTCCCACACCCTCAGTCACACACGTGTTCACACTTTCCCACGAAACATGTACTCCCTCCCTCCTCCCAGCTTGTTTCCCAACCGCCGAAGGGAAAAAGTTCAACCGACGCATGAGAAGGTAGCTATGAATTTTCTTGACGAAGGTCGTCATCGTCATCCCGGGGTCGTTCTTTATTCGCAACCACGAGGTAAAGGGAAGGTCATTGGATCAACAGATTTTCCCGCTTTTCATATCACCACTCCGGAGCGCTGTTGTGTGCGCATCTAACACGACGCTGCTCGGATCCGCGTTTGTTTACTCGGGGCAGCTTTAAATTTATTGCCCACCACGGCCCGGTACGGCTGCAGAATTTAATGTGTTTAATGAAGCGCAAACAGGAAAACCGCACCCACCGTTGACATGGGGGAGAAGGAGGGAAAAGCGAGCCGGAAGCTGAGGCCTGATAAAATCGGCATCAAAGAGATAACCGGAGGGAGGCCGTGGGGTTTACCGTGCAATCGTAAATCGATGGGTTTGTTTTATGTTGTTTTTTTTACGCTCCTTTTTGCTCGATTGAAGGATCCGGGTTTTGAAATCCGGGCCACTTTAACCCACCCGGGATATCCGGGCGCTGTTGTGATTTATGGATGCATGCGAATGTTTGCTGATGCGAAAAGCGATCTTGTTTGTTTACATTTTCATCAAATTGTTACCGGCACCGGGGGGAAGTAATTTCGTTCTAAGTCGAGCTGCCGGCGTTGTTATCCCTTATTTCAATTTATCCCGTCGATAGCGGGTGAAGATTTTGGCCCTATTCCGCTGAAAAGGTACACATGTTCTATTCCATCATGGCAGTGGGGCTCAACATGAAGGGTGAGTCAAAAAAGGAGCAATGGGAAAGATCGCAATGAATATTTAACCACACCCAAGACGGAGGCATTTGTAAGCAAGTTTTTTTTTTTTTTGCATGTACAAAACCGTCAGCGCCAGTTCTCCCCGAGCGCGAAGGGGATGGAAAAATAAATTTAAAAATATTGAAAAGCAATTACCCGTTCTACTGAACAATTCAAGCCACGCCCTGTTCCTTTCTGACGGCTTTATTAGCTGCTAGTCAGTGTGTGTGTCTTAGTTGCAACCTTTCGAAAAGGGTTCCGTGCCGAATAGAGAAGCTTAATAAATTACTTACCCAGAGCGCGAACGGACGGCTTCCGATACATGCAGACGCGAGATTGAATCGCTTTATCTCCTCTGTTCCGCGCGATTGTGCAAAATCAATTCCCATTTAGCTTACTTAGAAAATTGAAATCGATCAAGATGGGTGGAAAGAGCAGGGGGAAAAAAATCGCCCTGCAAATGGGAAAAAGTTAATCATCACTGCTTTGTTTTCCTTTCAATCTTGTTGGGTTTTTGTTGTTGTGTGGTGGTTTTTTTATTATCTTTGTTTTTTGTAAGCTGGCGCCGTCTCTAGTCTTTGAGAGAAAACGCTGATTTTTGCACCACAGTTTTGTCTGTAAGCAGTGCCGCCGGTACTAATGAACGTCTGGGGAAGCGATCTATTCATGCCAGCCCGGGAGAAAACTAAAGACTGAGCGCCTTTGAAACGTAAATTGAAAGACGTTTACTTCATGGCTGCTGTTTCGTACCCAATAGATTACTGACAGGTGGCCTTGGAAACACTTGAGTCATAATTAAGTTAATGGAAGAAAACAGAATTTCTCCTCGAAGCTAAAACTAGTAAGCTAAATGCTTAAAAATAGTAAAAATATTCCGTAAAAATTGGTAAACTTCCAAGCCACGTACGAGCAAAAATTTCTGCTCAATTTATTTATAATTCAAACTAGATGCAACGTAAAACTTCCAAGACGTTGACAGCCGTTCTGTGAGAGGGGGAAAAAAGGCAAAAAGCACATCAATTTCTTGCTGCATGAGTAATAACTTTGGCTGGGTGATAAATTTATCCCATATGCCACAGCCCACACCCATACGGAGTCGGAGCGGACCGTATCGAAATCCTCTCTTTTATTGGCTTTTAATAATTGATTACCTATCCGCTGGTTTGGGGTGGTTCTGGGTGGTCTTGAGCCCGCATTCGACGGATCCGCAAACATCGGAAGATTTGTGTCCTTTTGCTGATCCGTTGGTCTCGGCCCCGAACGGAAGCGTATTCATCTTCAAACGATGCGAACATGAAGACAGGTGGAGGATTTGGCGGAAAGGAAAATAATCTCCACCACCGAGAGAAATGGATGGGATGTGATGTGTTGTTGACGCGTTCGCCACGGTTGCGGTTGGTTTTCAAATTTTCCACACTTTTAATGAAAACATGTTTTTTTCCAAAACACACACGCGCTCGTAAAGTCGTGAAGAAGCGAACGACACTGAGCTGCTTCAAATTTATGACAGCCATATTGAAGAAGCTTGTTGCTTCGTGAGAACCACCTGAGCCTTCGCCAGGACTGAAGTGGTTCGAACGAGGCTTGTTTTTTGGCTCTCAAAAAGCCTTTTTCCGTGTTTTCGTCACCATGAGCGTTTTCGGGTCGGAGTGGTTTCAAAGTTCGACATCGTCCATTTCATTTCCTATCCTGTAAAACATGTTACCCGTCATCCGTCATCAATCGAGCTCTCGCCAGGGTCAGGCGCGGTTTATTTCGTGCTGCTTGGAAATGTGACCACATCTCCGGAGAAGGCTCGTAATATTTTCCACACGGTCCTTTGTGGCAAAACAAAATTACTATAAAAAAAAAACTATGGTGTGGTTTGGGAACGGATCGGAAAAACCACCCTTAGCTACTGAAAGCTTTTCGGTTGGCTAATGCATCGTCAACGACCTCCGTGGTAACAAAAAAATGCAAACAAACAAAACCGAAACCCCATTCCGAGCCGACTATTTTCAGATCAAAAGGTATTGGAAATCCTCGGTTCACGGAAGGACGACTCGGTGACCAACGCGAACCCGAGATAAGCAACGAGATGAAGTGCATCATAAATAAACGGCCAACATAAAGCAATCTTGCTGCTGAAAAGATTCAGGACCAAAAAAAACTCATACAGCGAAACAAACAAATCACGTCAATAACGGACGCGTACGAAATCGCTCTAAGCTCTGTTTTTTCCCGCATCTCACAAAGCAGGCCGTGCACGAATTTGTCATTTGAAATGGACACCACGGTGCGGTTTTCTGCTTATTCGCCTTTTGCCGAAAGCACAACAAATACAATGAAATGCGAAACCCTCCCGCCCTATCCGGAGGTTGCGGGAGCGGAAATTTTGATTGTGAACATTGCGGTCAAATTTCCGAACCGGCGCGTGCGTTTCATTCGTTTGGGAGGAACCCGGCTGTGCAGTGGGCATTGTGCGGTGAGAAAAGGTTGTATCTATTTTCCTACCACCACGCGCATCCCATCGCCGAACATTTTATTTCATCGCTTTCACCACCGCCAGAGAAGTGATGTTTATGTGTTTTGATGACATTTCAATAACATTCCAAATGAAAATTTATCAACGAGCAGGGTTTGCAAAGCGGAAAACATTTTCGGCTCGCATTTCCGGGTGGAAAGGAAAAGAAAACAAAAAGCAGAAAGAAACGCGAAATGTCTCAGAGATGGGTGCAAAAAAGGGGTTGTGATCAAATTTTCCAAAACCCGACCCGTTTGTTACGCGGTTTCATCTTTCGGAGGTCCGGTATTTTGCCTCTCCATCCGAAGCAATGCTTGCTCGCCCGTGCTCGTGCGCTCTCCCCCTTACCCTCCCATTTTCCTCGTGGCCCCCCGGCCACCACCACCGTCCGAAGGATGGTTTGCAATTCAATATCGATAAATTATGTATATTTTATTATCATTATCATTATTGTGATTATTGTAATGATGGTGATCGAATCTCTCGCCGCTGTCGCCGTTTGTCGCCGACCGGACGGTCCGTTCCAATTTCGGGTGGCCATTCGTGATGGTGATGCTTTCTCTCGTCACGGCGAGATAGAGCAACATCGTCGTTAATGCTACTTTCCTCTTCCATGCGCCTACAGCACTTCGCATGTGCCACATCGCACAATCACTCCCATCGTCATAATAATCATCATAAGCGGGTTGTGCGGGTGGTGGGAGGTTGGAAGAATGAAACATCATTCGAACCCTCCCAGCTCGTCCCTCGTTCGGCTCCGCTTTCCCGCTGGTTGTGGCACTTGTGGTGAGTGCAAAAGCTAATGTTTGTTTACAAGCGAAAAACTCATGTTCTTGTTGCCGCCTATCCTTCGCATATGAGCGCATCTGCTTGTTGGTATGTCTCTTTTACTGTGATCCAAAATGAGGGAGAGAGAGAGAGACAGCGTGCGTTGCTTGGAAACGGATTCGTACGTAGCGCAATGAAAGGGAAAATGCCATTCGCATACCATTCGCACGGTATGCTCATTTGCTGCCTGCGAACGTGCGCTTCCCTGGCGAGAGGAAGAGCCTAATGAGCGGCCGAACAAGAACCGTACCACACGAACACAGGCAAACACAAACGCATACGCGCAGAAACGAGATATTCCGCAAAGCTCGCCCGAGGAGCACCAGGGCCTGCATGCTGCAATCCATTCTCGGCAGCAGCGCGGGCGTGCCTCTAGTGCATTGCGGTGGAAAAGTGCATCGTATGCATACGTACTCCACCCCACACCCTCTCTCCCCCATGTGTGCGTGGAGAACAAGTTTCTCTCCGTCTCCGCGTTATGCATCGCTATCGCACCGGACGGGAGAAGGAAATGGCATTAGGTGTTAAATTTTACACTCCGCTTGCTGCAGTGCGGAAATAATTAGTGAAAGATGAATGATAGCGCAAACCCGGACCGACGCTGCAGGCCCTGCACGGAAACTCACCGGTGGGAATGTGCATCGTGCAAGCTACGAGAGGGACAAACAGGAAGGAGGATGCTACTACCAGGCGGGGTAAAATGGTATTCCAGCTGCATTCGGAATGGCAGTGAATCATTCGGTCGCATTACAGCTGGATGAACGATTTTATTATAACCACATCGTCAGAAGCGCCAGTTAGATGGTTGGTGGTTTGTGCCAAAAAAAAGAAAGAAATGGCATCGTTCTGTTTGAACCGTCGCTTGCTGAAGCGATAAATCATCGGCCGAGATTATTAAATTATCGACATTCATGTGCACATTTATCTGGGCTGGATTTAACTGCAATTTAAAGCCCATCCAAAGGTGAACGACCATGCGTCTCCATTTGTTTTTTGTTCTGTACACCACAAAAGACCATGCGTCTCCATTTGCCCGTTAACCAGACCAGGCGCCTCCACATCGATTGTCGTTTTTAAAGTTTTTCGCTTCAAAAGCGATCTGTTTTCCTGGTCTAGAAACGGTAAGGAAAAAAGATATTTTTTATTCCCTCCGTGCCCGCGAAGCCAAAGCACCACCGCATAATGCATCAATTAAATGCTCGATTTATCTTCCGACCTTTCGCTTGCACGCCACCCTGTCCAACGGTGCAGCGTGCAGGCACGGAAGGGAAGGGGCCTGGCGTCTGTGCATAACAACCCGCATATTGAGCTGGCGAAAAGACACATTGCGATGTTGGCAGGAAATGCTGCTACGGGTTTTTTTTTTTGCTACTTTGCGCTTCTGTTCGTCCTCGAGTGCCGGAATGCGACAGGAAGCACTTTATTTGCTCCTTGGCAGCATGTGTGTGGCATGTTATGGTATGCTCTATCGGCGCGTGTGTGTGTGTGTGTGTTTCTAACGAGGTAGTGGCAGAAATGTCATTTCTCTCTCAATTTGTCCGTGCCGCGGAAGTATCGTTTTCCGTCTTTCCGTGTTCTTCGCTGCCGCTGGAATCTATCTTTGACAATTCCACTCGTGCCAGAGGAAATGCCCGTAGAAACCCGGAGAAGACACACTTCACCCCCTGGACGTACACGTGCGTTATTTTTTCGTTTCAATAATCTTTTTACTTCTTGCCTACTCCACCGCTCTCTCTCCCGCGAACAATCTCCCGAGCACATCACATCGTTATCATGTGGCACATTTACATCTTTTCGTACGTTCGCTTGCGTTTCTTCTTTTTTCCACGAACCGCTCGCACTTTCTTAGAGCCTAGCGCACGGGCGACCAGCTTTCTGCGCGTGCCACGGTTAGTGTGTGGGAATGGACAATAAAATAACATGAAGATGTGAAACGAACGAACCAAATATCGAACACGAAATCTACATACAAGGCCGTAGAACCTCCGCGGATGTTCTGCGCTGTCAAAAATGTCCACAAAAACGCCGTCTCTTCCACACGACTTCGCCCGCTTCTCTGCTGTTCGTTTCCGAGTCTTTCATAGAAAAATACTCCCACTCCAACAAAAAAAAAAAAACAAAAAATACAGCGTTCAGCTCGCTGGAAGAATTTAAAAAGCTAAAAACTCCATCGGATGGGTTTTCAAATGTATAAGAAATGCAAAAGGATCGCAAAGGATTCCGGAAGCACCCGGAGGACATCACCTCCAGGAGCTCGTTCGGGCAGAAATAAACAGATGGACCGGGGCAGAGAGGGAAAAAATCCCCCCCGCTTCCGGATGTTTCCACCACCAACGGAACAAACGACCGGAAAGCATCCGGAGGGAAATACCTGCCAAATCGGAATGTGTGTGTGCTGTGTGTGCGCGTGGCTTCGATGGCAACTGGGACATGAAAAATGGGAGAAGCTGGTCTTTTTCCGCTAGCTCCCTTGGGAGAACGGTTCGTTGAAAGCAGACCACCCTGCCGGGCTCTTCCCAACCCAACTAAACCAAAAAAAAAAAAAAAACGGAAAAAAGCAAATTGAAATGTAAATACTTAAATAGTTTACTCTTTCGCTACCAATGCCGTTTCGAGTTCGAGTGTGTATGTGCGTGTATGTGTGTGTGAGTCTATTTGGCACCGGCAGACACTGCCACTCGAAACGGTTGCACTGTGTGTGTGCGTGTATTTTTATGTTGCGATGTGCCGATGTTTTTTGTATTTTTACGGTCTCCTTTCTTGCCGCGTGGATGGAAAGACTTTTTTCCTTCCTTATCTCGTATATTTGTCACCGTTTTCATTCGTTTCTCTCACTCCAACGTGACGTAACGCAAATAAAGCTTCAGTATCGAGGGAAAAAATCGGGTTCCAGATTTGTAGCGCTGTCTAATAGAAAGCGCGACGTTTTATTTAAGATTTATTTATTATTTTCTTTTTTTTTAACAACATTTAAACATGGATCGCGTGCTTTGTATGCCGTCCGCTTGTTTTTCTGTCATTAAATTGATCTCTTGTACACTTTAAACCCTACAAAAGCTGGTATACAGCCAACCTACCTTTATTAAAACACTGCATTTAACTCAACTCGATTGAAACGTACACCAATTGTAATTAAATCGCAACCAATACAGGAACGCATTCTAAGCAAGTGAGGGACTAATGGACATTCTAACTAATTCTCCTGCCACTCTCCCACCATCAAAAGCATTGTAATTATCATGCGCCCCATAATTGCTACCATTCACCAACGGAATGTAAAATCAAACAATGCGATGCAGCAAGCGAGAAAAAAACAAACTCTACTCCACAAAACATGAACTATGCATTGTTATGAATAATTATTAGTCCAATCTATTATTTCCTCCACGCTCATCCGGCTGCCCTGCGCGTTATCAATTACACACGCGTTTATCCTTCCCCTCCCTCCGTGCATGACGTACGATGGGATCGATCCGATAGCAGCAGCCGAGCGTGAAACTTCCCTCCCACCGATAGCGTCCATAATTTTCCGATATTGTCTGCTTTTGAATCACATTAGTCACGACTCATTATCTTCCGCTTTGCACGGGAACGTCCGGGGGTGATAATAGTGTGGTTTTCGTACCGATCGTTGCAGACCGCCGCCGAGATGGCCGGGTGCAGTGCTTCACGGTGTGAAAATAGCCTACGGCAGTGGTGTAGAAACGGTGCGGGATTATAACCCGGTCTGCCATAACTTCTCTCTGCTAAGACGCAGCCACCGTCTTCGCTTCACTTTTATCCCCTCGTTCGCTCGCATACGTGTCACAATCGAATGCTTACCCACGCAGGACCCCTTCCGGAAGGGCATTATTTCTTTCATGTAGCGCCTTAAGTCTTCCGGTGCCGATGCCACTCGTTTGGAAGATATTAGTCGAGATAACTAAAGGCTATGAACTCGTCGAGTCGATCGGGCTGTGGTGAAGCGTTCCGCATGTTTCAGGACTCTTCAGACGGAGATTGCTTTATCTTATCCCGTCCATCGCAGATACACCGCACACGCACACACACAAACACACACACCGCGCCAGGTGGGTAGAATGGTGGTTTCATAGCAAAAGCACTCCAAACCTGCCTGCTTTAGTCTTTTACCAGAGCGAATCTCCTTCCATCTTCGGTCTTTAGTCGGCCATCATCGTGCTCGGCTGCACCGGAGAGAACTTTGTTGCACGGGACGTAGTGGGAACAGAAGCTTCAACGGGGAAGGAGGAACGAATTCCAAGACTTGTTCTGGTCAAGCAAAGGGAAAGTCTTGCAGGGCGTGTGTGTGTTTTTTTCTTTATTTCTTCCCCTAAGTATGTGCTTTTGAAACGTACCAGCCCTGTGCTGTGGGGACTATAAGAAGCAGTTGAATAAATTACGAGCTACGGTAGGAGGCTTTTTGTTTAAGCCACACACACACACATACACCACTCCATATCAGCCATATCCGGTGTAGCAGAACGAGAACGATGGTAGTGGCCTTAGCGAGATATGTGTACTGCATACACGGCATGCTAATCGGAAGTAGTTCCCAGTGTTCACTTCCTAGGCTCTTTCACTTCCCCACTCCTAGGGCGAACCTTCCATCCGCTCGCTACGATCGCTGGCAGGAGTTGAGCTCTACTCCGTCCCGATTATCAAACCGGTCACATTCATCTGCAATGCTATCTCGTGATTATCAATTCACAGTGACTTCCGCACGAGCGACGAAGTTGCGGAGTAGTTTTACTCGCTCCCTCGGTCTCTCTCTCTCTCTCTCTCTCTCTTCTTCCCCTTCCTTCCTGCCTCCTCGGATTCGCCTTTAAATGAGCTGGAAAACTCGCAAAAATTACCAAGCATTCGGATAAACGGTTGCCTTAAAGACGGTCACCCCGTACCCCCGCTGGTAGGAAAGGCTCCTTAGTTTAAGCAAAGCTTCCGCAGTTCGCCTCTCATGGTGGTGGTCATTCCGTCGACCGCACTGTAGCCCGTTCCGGAGATAAAACTCTTCCCCTTCCCCTACACCAAACGCACACATTCCACATTCGCCGCGCGTTCGTGCAATCGTAGCACAAGTTGTGAGATGAAATTTTGAAAATTTAATTTGAATTCTACCGACCCTTCGCCGGGGCGGCGAACTTCTTCGTGCCGCTCTTGTAGTTAATTTTATTCCATCGCTTCCGTGTGTGTGTGTGCCCGTTGCTTATCTGAGCGTTTCCTTCCCGTTGCAGGAGAGCGTACCGATAAGTGAACCCTCCGAAAGGGATGATCCCGGCGTCTTCTACCGAACCGAGCCGAGGACGGCAGCGTTAAGGTAAGCAATCCTTTACGGTGCAAGGTGAAAGCCGTGTGGAAGACCGACAAGCGTGCACTATTATCGTTCCACGTGCGCTCGCTTGTTTTAAACTTTCATCGATAACAGCGGTGAAAATGGGCGGCGAGGTGGCTGTGGGTTCTTCGTTCGCAGGAAACGCCAACGGGTGCGCAACAACGAGACATTCTTCTTCGGCACGAGACGTTTGTACGCCCGCCCGGTGTATCAAAGAACATTATATCGTTGTTTCATTCCGAACTTTCGAGAGCTAGGTTCGAGAGCTCTTTCCCTCCCGGTGTGCTGATAAGAAAAAGGTACATGTGCGATTGCCTCCCGGAAAAACGGGGATGAAATTTCGTGTCGTGGAAAGGACACGGGTTGAGATGTACGGCACAGAACATCGGTACGAACATTTCCTACTGTGTGACCGATCGGAGGTTAAAATCACGCCGAAATGAACAACCCACACAATCACATATATTCTGCACATTCAGCTCCCGGATCTGCACGACAAGTGGGACGACACAATCGAGGCCGCAAAACGACAACCGGCTCGTGCGGCGATAAATTGTGGTACCCGCGTGCAAAGTTTTAAACAGTTTTTGAGTTAAAATTAAGTTAAAAGAGCGGTAGCGGGCGGAGGGGACTTTCTTTTCTTTTTTTTTCTTTCCCTCGAGTCCCGGTTCCGCCTTATCTGCGTATGTGAGAGGGTTTTTTTTCTTCGGAAAATTTAAGGAACGCATCATGTGTCGAATAGACGAACCACCGGCAGTGGAAATACTTTCCGAAGCGTTCTGCGGCTACATAACACGGCACGATAACTTCCGTCCTGCTGAATCCTTTTTTTGCTCGCTCTCTCTCTCTCTCTCTTTCTTTTTTCTCCAAACCAAGGGAACGAGCGAAACGCAAAAGGGAAACGCGATGCGACCTGGCTGGCTAAAGGAATCGCATATACCGCATAATTGAAGGTTTCCATTCCACAGTCTAGCTTCGTTTGAGTGCTAATTAGTTTTAGTTTGCTCTCGATCGGGGGTCGGACTGAGGGAAATCGCGGGGGGGTCGGGGTGTACGCTTGGGGCATTATTTTAGAGCGGTTCGGGTAGCTCGGGTGCTCAAGCCGTTTGCGTTGGGAAGGGTAGATGTGCGCTCGGTATTTCCAAATAAGTTATCAGTGCAATTACATTGTTTGCAATGGCTGCAATGTGAGTTGAGCGGTTTGAGTTGGGTTTTGTTTCTAATGTGCTCACGACAGCGGTCGGTTGTTTTGTATAAAAAGGTTTATTTTCACAATCATTGAGTTTATTTAAATTTCTCTGAGGGTTAAAGAAGTTGAGTCGGTGCGCATTTTGTGAAATTTGGGAAGTGAACATATTTTTTACATTAAAAGTGCTTTGAAATAGTCTTCAAACTTTTAAATTAAGCAGAAAAAGAATATATTTAGTTGATTATGTTTAGTGTAATAAACAGATGTAGCTTGTGTATTATTTTTTCTGAATTTAATCATACCCCGGTCCAAATTTGTTAAAGTCTCTGTGAGGTTTAAATGGCCATTAATGCTTTTATCTGGTGTCAATATTCTAGTAAATTCTATAAAATAACGATTAAATAATTGTGTTAAATATGTAACATATAAGTAATCAATAATATAATTAAATCTGTCTGTTCTGTCATAAATCATTGGATTAAACTTTTCCACTTCCTTGTCGAAGGATTTATAAAACGAAAGCACCTTTAATTGCGACTTTCCCGTGCAAAGTTTCCTCACTGCCGCGTAAAGCAAACATTATTTTCCTAATGCCACCCTTCGATCCGCTGGGCCGGACTGGCGAGCAACCGAATGCAAGGATCATTTTCCGCTGCTTCTGTCCCGCCCGCAGACGTCGCCTTTCGACGCAAATATTTGTGTGCAATCGCATGATAAAACTACCGTGGACGATGGCTAATCCGGGCACACGGCGTTACACACGGGGCACCGAGAATGATGCAAACAAATACGGTTTGTTCCACCATCGGATGGAGTGGAATTTGCCGGAACCGGTGTGTTCGTTCGCATGCGATATGTGAAAAGGAGGCATATAATTATACACCCTCGTTGTGCTAAACCCGGACGAGCGCTACATTGTAGTCGAAAGGGGGGCGAGAAACTGCGGGGAGACATAAATATTCGCCCTCCTTACTAAACAAAACCCCACTTGATCAAAGCAATCACGGAAACGCACTCGAAAGTGGCCTCCTTCGCCGTGGAGTCGTGGAGTCGTGCGTGCAAAGAAGGTGAATAACGCTGAGCCACAGCCGACACACGCAAATATGCAGCCGCGCTCTGATCTATTACCGTCTAATTGAGAGCACAGTAGCAACATTTTTCATCATACATTACAATGTCGGTGAGAAAACGTCCTCCATCATCATCATCACCGCGACGGGCTTACGGGGAGGGCTCTCGAGCTGGAAACCCAATTTGCCCGTGCCAATCTTTCACCAACAATCAAAATTAATGAGGCAATTTACAACGGCTGACCTGGTCGGATAAGAAACGGCAGCAGCCACCGGCAAGGGAAGCCGAGGTGGTCGAAATATTTCTCATCGCTTTATTTCTCCCACGAAACATGAGACGTAGCTGGGTGGGTCAGCTTCCTCACGTTCGGGTTGTAAAATGTGACTCCAAAATTTGATAAATCTAATCGAGAAATGAATTTTTCATAAACCGGAACTTCCCGGTGGTTGGCTGAAGTGGAAAGCTGCTCATCCGTTTTCCTCGAACGAGACACACGCTCCGCTCCGCTGGAAGCAAATTCGATACGCAAATCGATCGATCGATCTCGTCCCGATGGTGTAGCGTTCCGCGAGGTACATAATAAGCTCGCTCGATCTTTAAAAGCTACAATCAATCATCGCACAGCGGCGTGCGGTGGGATGCGAGGCAAAAAGAGAGAAAAAAAAAAACAATCCAAACGGTGACACCACTCTCGGCTATGCTTTTAACCTTTGCCTTAACACCACCCACCCGGGGTCATCGAACGCAGTTGACC
Source organism: Anopheles farauti (assembly GCA_000473445.2). Classification (NCBI taxonomy): domain Eukaryota; kingdom Metazoa; phylum Arthropoda; class Insecta; order Diptera; family Culicidae; genus Anopheles; species Anopheles farauti. The sequence continues at coordinate 6,768,434 of KI915045.1, forward strand.
TCGGTGTGTGTGTTTTGCCCGAGCGTCGAGCGCCACTTCCGTCAACACAGAATCGATAACCGTTCCGGGGCCCGAAAGCCCCGGAAATGAGAAACGAGAATCATCCCAGGCCTCCCAGCCCAGGCATTATTATTTCGCTGTTCATTGTTTGTCCGATCCGTCCGGCCCCGGGGGCGGCCGGGCATAACCCGATCGTGAGACGACCCAGACTGCGAGGTACACGCTATAAATCTTCAAAGCCGCAGCCGGATTTCGAAGCCGCGCGCCCGTTTGTTCGGTTACAACCATTCGGGACCGTCGGGAGCAAAAACAATTCCAATTCGACAAGATCGCTCAAATCGAATTTTTACCCGCACACTAGCGTCCTTTCCGGTCGCGTCGTGTGTCCTGTCCTGTCCTGTTCTGTGCTGTCAACCACAAACGACGTTCGATATTGAAAAGGGAAGTGTATGTGTGTGTGTATTTCGCCGAACAACATTTGCCTATGATTGACGCCGGCTTTCTCTCCGTCGCTCGAGGTCGTCGGGACGTTTGTTTAAACAATTCGAAACGATATCAGATTTTATTCGAAAACCCCTTCCCTCGTCCACTCCCTGTCGCTCGATTTATGTAGAAAGACCGGACAAAATCACTTCCGGTCGTGGAACGGGCAGGCATGATCTTCTCTTCCCACATGCAGACACACACATACACGCGGGACAGGTGTGGGGACGGAATTGTTTTTCAACTTTTACGACACTGCAGTCAGCCAGAGTCAGTCGTCGTCGTTGTCGTCGTCGTCGTCGTCGTCGTCGTCGTGTGGGCACTTCCGATTTCGAAGAGAAAATTACTTTCCAGCTCCTGGCGGCGTTGCTGCAATGGTGACATTCCGTTCGTAAAACACACACAAAAAACACAAATCCTAGCACGAACAGCCTTTCGTTCGTGTTGGCCGGCGGTGGTGGCACCTTGGTGAGTCGTTTGAAATCGTGACGATTCAATTTTGCTTTGACAAATTGAGTTTTGTGTGCCTTTTCCCCTCCCGTGTTCCCGTGCCGTTGGAATTTCATTCCCATGTACGCGAGGGACACACGAGAGATGGTGTGATTTTTGTTTTTTTTTTGTGAAATGATGTTTCTCTTCATTTGGTGTTCGCTTCTTTCGTGAGAAGTCACTTAAAAAAACAAAGGACACACACACACACAGGCAAGTGTGTGTGTGTCCTGTGTGTCGGCAAACAAGTGAACGGGAGATCGGGCTGGGAAAAATCTCGACTGGTAAAGGCCTTACACGGTGGCATTCTTCTTATCGCTGCTTACCTCGCTTTTTGGAATCCTTTTCAAACGTTTGTTTTTTTTCCTGGTTTTATCTGGAACAAGTGTTGTTTGCACGTGTCCTGCTCCAACCTGCTACCTGGTTTTAGCGTCTGGCCGTAGCCTCGTTTCCTCGACTCAAAAGCGCAAACAACTCAATTCGCAATGTGCCGTCGACAGGATGACAGGATAATTTGAATTAAGAAAAACGATTCGCAAACAGTAAACACACACGCACTCTCATCTCAAAGCAGTTGAAAGTTGATTAAACAATTGAAAAAAAGCCTTCCTTTTGTTTCCTTCTGTTGATGGCCCCGAGAAGGGTGGAAAAAGCAGGAGCAAGCTGAAGGAAGGTTAAATTGGTTGTTCTATTGTCGTGTCGTGTGTTCGACGATACATATGGGTGTCTTTCACCCCCTCGAAACACACCCGTTTTGGAAGGAAGGAAAGGAAATATTAATTTTCCAACCAATTGTCGCCTCTGCCTTTGCGCCTGAGGCACCCTAACTTTGGCAAGTTTTTCAAATCCAGCGCCGCGCAAGTGCTTTCAAGTGAAAACTATTCCACCAACCAATTGAATGTGATTGTTTTGGGGATTTTTCCCCCCGAGCGGAGGATGGGGTGGTTTGAAAGAATTAATAACAACAAACCCTTCCCTTTTAATGCCCTGATGATGTTTACGACTTTCGTGATCACACCAGCGCTGGGAGTCTTTGTCCAACCTCCTGCCCCCGGGGGACAGGATCAATAGATGCTATCAGGAAAATCTTACGATCTCCTCCTCCTTCACATTGTATCACCATGCTATCGAATGGTATTTTGGATGTTTTTTATCGTTTAATTTTCACCCCAAATTTTTCGGGGTTCCCGAATCTCCTGGAAGAGATCGGGGAGAGGAGGAGAGATTGTAATTCCCTTCGTTAAACAATTAACCTCTTCTGGTAACCCTCCCACGGCTCAGCGTTTCGGTTCCGGAGTGGTTAATGAAAAGTTTTGCTCCCAAAAAAAAGCGATCCCAATCCGCGGTAAAATGGGAGAAGGCGGAGGAGAAATTTTCCCTTTCTTGTTTAGGAAAAAAAAATCGCCACAAAGTTCGTCTGAGAATACTTAAAACAGACAAGAGTGACATTTCGACATTCGACCCAAACAGTTTTTTTTTTGTTGTTTTCCTCTTTTCCCGAGCCAAGAAGGATAAAACCGGGCTGTTATGATCTCACGATGACAAAAACACGGACGTTTTAGTCCTTTTTTAATGTATTCAAAACGGCGCAGGCAGAAGCAACAGCATGACATAAAACTTTAATTCGTGTGCCCGCGCGCCCGTAAAGCTCAGCGCAGCGAGTCGCGAGGAAGGTTGGGTGGGGTTTGAAGATTTATCCTCCGGCAAAAGTTATCCGTTTGAGTTTCCCGGGACGGCGGCTGTTAATGACATGCGCTCAAACGGAGTCACTAAAAAGGAAGGGGTTTTGCTGTGTACGTGTGTGTGTGTTTTTATTTTTGTAGCGAAAATTGAAAGTGAAGTAATGAGCGGAAGAAACGCACCCGGTTTTGGTGTGTTCTTCTAAAGAACTTACTTTATTTTAGCCCTCCGTGTGTGATTGCATGACTGCTGCCCGGGGGAGGGGAAAGCCATAAAATGACCTTTCCCTCGTCGACCGGAACATCCTTCGCTCACATGCGGTGTTGAAGACAAAGAAAACCCACACAGCTAGAACAACCAAAAAAAAAACATCCCACCGGAGGCATCGGAACGGATGTTTCGTTGGAATTTCGTGTCCATCCGGAACAACCACCCTTACGAGAAAACAATCGAAGTTATGTAAGCCACTGACCCCGGAGCCGTCTGTCGCACAAAGTGGCAAATGCGTGGGACGGACGCAGACGATGGCTTTTTTGGTTCCCGACTCCGATATTCATTTGCCCTTTGCCATACGTCAAGACTTCTTGATTTCGCCGAAGAAACGTTGGGGAATTCGAACCGACCAGCTTAAGAGACACCGATGGGGATTTTTTCTATCCACTTTACCGATTTTAGCTCGCCTATTCTATAACCACCGCTGTTGATTAATTTTTACCTTTTCGGATCTCGACTTATTTTTTGCAGGCGCGTCATGTGTGCCCATTTTGCCACGGGAGCAACAACGACGAAGGATAATCACCCCCGAGGGTCATTAGCACACGAAAATGAGCCAGGTGTGCTGGTACATGTCAGATACGTCCGTTTTGGGAAGCGGTTCCACCGAACTCGGCAACACCCAGGGGAAAACGCTGGACACGTAAACCGCGGATCGTAAATACGCGCGTTCGCTTTCGCTTGGCAATGGACACCGCTCACGTCGGGCAAAGGCAAAGTTTGCTGCCACACGCGGGGAAAAACGCGAGTTTTTTTGCTTTCACTCTCCGCACCGCCATTAATTTACTGTGCCGGGGGAACGCGAGAACGAAACCAAAAAACAAAAAACAAAGCCTTCGGCAAAGAATTTTGATGGATGTCTCGCTCGGTTGCGGTGCTTCGGTTTCTCTCCTCGTCAGTTTACATTCGGCCCGGTTTGCTGCCGCGCGCTCCATCCAGCGAAGATGATGAATAATTAAGGGATTGAAACACCCGAATTTGTCACTCCTGGAGCTGGCCGAAGTGGAAAGTTGCCAAGCGAGCAAGTTGGCTCTGTCAGAAAGTGTGACATTTGTGTTGGCAGTTTAGCGGTGTAATAAGTGGCTGGATCAAGAACACGAGAGGAACGTGCTTGCTCTGAAAACCTTCCATAGATAAGGACGGAAAAAATGTGTCAAAAACGAAGGTTTGAAAAGGTTTTGCTTCTTCGCGATTCATTCCTCGATTACTCGATATTATTTGTTTTGTAGAATCGAATCGTTCGGTTCAATTAAATCATTTGCTTCTAAAAGAAGTTGTATCATTCGCATTTTTTGCAGTCAATACATAGACACTTTAAAGGGATTGGAATAGTTTTAGAAAAGACCGGAGCCCAATGCGTACATAAAAAGTCATAAAAAGTCCAACGACATAAGTGCAATGTCAGGAGAAAAGAAACGAAATCACACGAAACACGTAAACACGGATCGAGGACGAAGTGTTCGTTATCGAATGCTGATACGGCTCGAAATTGCCTTCGTTCGCAACGTCTCCAACCGCGTCCCTTAAGGGCTTTGCTTAGGGGAAGGTTCCTTCAGGAACCTTTCCTTTCCGAACAGGCACGTTTTAATAGTTCTACTCCTCCGTCTCCCGATCGGATGCGGCTGTATCCGATGATCGATAGTGACGTAGTGGCTTCGACAGGGATGCCAACCGTCCCGTTTTGCAGATGACTTCTCTCCTTCCTCGCCGGGCCCCGGGATTCGCCACGCAACGCAAGATTACGAGAATTTGCGTGTTCGGGTTGCGAAAGCGATTCGATGGGTCGTAAAGTTTAAGTGCTCGTTAGTTTTAAGAGAAACGAGGGTTAGGGCGACACCGCACGTACCGGAAAAGTGGCTTGACTTGTTTTGCTAAACACACGGTGCCCTTTTCCTGGACGGTTTTTATGCATTTCCTACCGAGACGCATCTCCCGTCCGCCCGGGCCTTCCGGTTTTACGATGAAGTTTGTTTGTGTATGTGTGTGTTTGTTTTTTCTTAGTGTGCTGTAGGTGATTTAAAGAGACAGCGCGCACTTCGTGGCGTGACGTTGGCAGCGTCATTCCTTTGAAAGCTAAATAGAATAATTTCTCCCGAGAGAGAAGGAGTAGCGAACTGCAAACGATTCTTTCTTTCCCGCTCTCGTTTGCACACATCCATTTTCCCCGACCCGAAGCCGTTGGGAGTTCCGACAGCCCGGCCATACTCGATGGCTTGGACGTTGTTTTATAAACTTAATAAAACAGAAAACACATACCTCAGCGAGCGAGCGAAGATGCAGCTTATCCCCGGTGGACCCATTCCGTGATTATTGCTCTATTAATGGTCGTAAATTTACCTTTTAAAAATATTACCGACACAATGCCTTCCGGCGTCACGTCTCCGAAACCCGTCGGCTGTGATGCTTTGATTTATTAGTTGAAGAAACAAAAAAACAATACACAACGCAATGAACGTCGCCAGGGAAGGCTCGGAACCATCATCTAGCAACAATGGCACCGACAAGGATACACCCGGACATGGAATTAATTTTTAACGATCGCCCAATTTACCATTCTGCTCGATAAAGAAATTAGACTGATGGGTTTTATGGGTCCTTCTGGAATATAGGCAGAAGCAACAAAAAAAAAAGAATTATATGTTCGGCGTGCAGCTCACCTTGCATTTTGAATCATTTTTTTGGTTCTGTTAGGAAACACCGTTCCATCCAACTGCTGACTGCTTCCTTCGCCATTCAGGTGTCAAATCTCTCTTTCTCTCTCTCTCTCTTAAACACTTCGACTTATTTATAGCTTTGTCGAGTAAGGCGTCGTTTTGCGCTTGAAAAAAAGTCCCGTGAAATATGTTCTCCGGTGTGGAGAAGATGTTAGAGGCGAGGTGAAAAAAAAAACGAACGGCTGACCGCCGTGTTTAATAGACCGCCTTTAACGCTTGGCGTGGTCAGTTGGTCACACCAGGAAGGTGACAAAAAAATGATTCCCTCCTTTGCAAACCACCTCTGTGGCAAAGCTCGCCTTGAGCAAAATGAACCAAAACGACCAAGGACATTGTTGCAATGGTCCGAACGCACGGACAGAAAATTATTTATGCCTTCGGTGAGCGAGACCGCTCTGCATCGAACTTTTCGCGCACATTGCGCTTGGGAAAATTACTTTTCCTCGCACCGTACCTTCCTGCGCACCGATCGCGTTTCTGTCTGTCTGTCTGTTCGGGGATTTTGAATGGAGCCGAGTACTGGATGCATTCCAGTCCCGGTGGGAGAGTGTGACCAGGCACAGGGACCGTAACATGCGCCGAAGGAATGTGAATTATGTTACATTTTTAGCTAACTTCACTTAACTTTTGTCCGAGGAGAGGAACGAGCATAAAAAAAAAACAGAAAAAAATGGAGTAAGAGGCGAACATATTGCAAGACGAAAGGATCGTTTGTAAGAACGAAAGGTGACAGGGAGGACTGAGGGGAGGGGATATAAAGTTTAAATATGGTTCATTTTCTTCCGAACCTCCCTAGACAAGTGTAGCAGCTAGCAGGTGGCGTCGTCGTAGTGGTGGTGCATGCAACACAAAGCTCATGGATGCATTGTAATTCCACCAGGTTGTAAAGCGGGGAAAAAATCGAAAAGAAAAACGTACATACACACACACACACATACACACACACACACACAAAGTAAGTCACGAGACCGTTGTGCAAAGTTAATCGCTTTGTAACGGGGCTTCTCTTTTGCTGTCCTCTTCCCTCCGTTTGGCTAGTAAATCTTTGTTTTCTTCGTTTAGTTGCCCTGCCCGTGCTGCAACACGTTTCGCTGCCGAGCGCGGTTTTTAGGGAAATTTTGTGCCACCGCGTGTGGTGCTTTTTTCGTTTTAATTTCCTTTTCTTTTCTTGTTTTTCCAGGGCGATTACCTTGTACTGCTGCTGCTACTGGCATACTTTTTTTTGGATAATATTTCGTCTCGCACACAGCCCCACCCGAATGAGAAGAAGTTGCGTGTCAAAAGTTTTTGCATTTCATTTGAAAAATTTGCCCGCGTGAAATGAAATTCGCGGGGAAAACTGAAAATTGCTCGCTGGAAAGAGTACCAGCAGCAGACGGAGCCGCCAGCGTGTGGTAAGCGTTTAAGTTTCGCCCTTTTCGCACCGCAAAGCGTGCGGGAAAGAGACCAGAGAGAAATAGTTTTATGTTTTATTTTGCGTCTAGCATCGGAATGGGCATGACGGCGAGAGCGTTTTTCAAATTTACATCCCTTTTAATGGGTTATTTTGTTTTATAGTAGTATAAATTGCATTCATTTGGGCGCTTTTTAAACGATTTTTAAGTGCAATTGTTCATTCTTTGCATTTGAAATGGCATTGCATTGCAGTTGGCTGTTTTTCCTTTTGTGATTAATTGAATGCATTTTTGGAAGTGTTCGTTTCAGGTACATTTTCGCCCTACATACGAACAATTTTTCAGATGGTTTAAAATTAATTGTTTTTTTTTTTTATAAAGAGAACTTTCGATTTATTTTGTTAGTCCATACCGAAATCGTAGTAACCATTGAAAACAAAAAACATTATGAAGTGGCGCTATCTTCTGGTGGTTTTCAAAACTAAACAAGCTGCACCAAACATTTTTGCGATTTTTTTACATTAAAAATACTTTAAACCTTATCGAAATCAAACAGCGAGTATTTTTACGAGCCACTAGAAAAGCTTCTCCATGCAACCGGAAGTCATAAAATTATGTAAACAAAATTTGGTTGCACAAAAAACCAAAAAATTAATCACTAAAAAGAATAATCTTTAGATCGCACTGTAACAGTCACGCAAGACCTGTTCTCTGCACTCCGAAAGGGTTCTCATGCGCTGTGGCAAATCGCTTTGTTTCGCTCACGGCGGCACCGCACCGAACCGCACCAGATAGCTACACGAACAAAGGAAAATGTCTCAAAATTATGCGGAACCTCCGCACCCAGACGCAAAACAATAACGATTATCAAAAAAAAAAAGGAAAAAGAAATATCCTGTCGCGTGGGGAGAACGACCTCCGTGCCGTTCGTGTGTACAATCATTAAAGTTAAATTAATGAAAGTCCAACCAGGACGGCTTCAGACAAGGGGTTTCGTAAATGGGACGCAGTGATGCCCCTCCTTTTCGCTTCGATGTCCTTTTTTCGCTTCGTGTTGCAACGCGAAACCAGTCCAAGCGTTCCTGCCGTGGCTAGGGATTCGCTTCGCAGCAACCTAATCAAAGTTAGTGCCAAACACTTCAACCCATCGGCCGTATCGGTGGTGGGTTCGATAATTAGAGGGACAGCATAATTTATGACAGCGAAATGATTCCCACTCGCCCGACGAAGAGCGAAAGCGTCGATAAAGCAAAGCGACGGAACGGTGGAGGATTATTGAACGTTCTAATAGCCAGTGACGGACGGTGCGATTGACGTTCGAGAGTGGGAACTGACCATCCGCGTCCATCGTTCAACCAACGACAACTAAGTCGTCCTGTAAAGTTGTGCAACATTAACGCGCGGCACAAAAGCTGCCGTTTGTTAACGCGCTCCATAAGCGGGGAGCATTAAGTCAACACCGGAAAATAGGGCACGGTTTCGTTCGTGTGGACCGTGAAATGGGCCTGAAATGGGTATGCAAATTTTTCTCAAACATCTTTCCCGCCCCATGCGCCTTTTTTAGACCCTTTTTTGGTTCGGGCGAGGTTTGAACGAAAGAAAAAAAGGACATTAGTGCCGTCTAGGTTGCGGTATTTTCCTGTTTTTTGTTACTTTGTTAAAACCTTGGACAAGAACCAGGAAGTGAGTTGAAGAGAATTATCGAAAACAATTCCTCCCCGAAAGGGAGGCACGTGGAAAATTCATCAAGCGGCTGTCACGGGATAAAGTTTGTTTGCGGTGTTTTGGTTTTTTTTTTACATACCGCTGCTGTCCCTGAGTCACTTTCCAACGGAAAAGTTCTTCCTTCCGGTAGCAAAGAGGTTCCTATCATGACAAGTGACCCCACGAGTCTCATACTTATAAAAGAAACTTGTCCAAAGTGGACCATTAAAAAGAACAAAACGTTGAATGCTTTTAACTATACCGAAAGGAGATAGTTAACTATTTTTTGAAATATTTATATTTAATATTTCTTATATTTAATAAGAATTATTATATTTAATGTGATATTAAATATAATAATTAATGTGATTATTTATATTTAATGTTATATTTAATGTGATTGATATTTAAATAATGTTTAATTTCTGGAAAACCTACTAGTTTAAAATATTTACTCATATTTTAATGTGTAAAAACCTCTGTGAAACCAAACTCATAATTGAATGCGTCTGAGATTTTTCACATTCGTTCTCCCCTGCCTGCCAACACGGTTAAACTTTTACCACACGGTGAACTAAGACGTGATAAACGTTTGCAAACTTTTTCCACATTTACACAACCCACATCACACATACATGAAAAAAACTCTACCTCAAGGAAGAGTTAGATCGTATCTCACCTCCAGTTCGTTTCAGTTTTTTTTTGTTTGCTTTTCAGCCAGATCAAAATCAGCCACAAAAAACACCACCACTGCTTCTGCTTCCTCAAATTTGTTATTGCCGCTTAAAGACAAGGGAAAGGACCACCATGGAAACGTGCGAGGAAGGTTCCTTCCGCAAGAACCTCTTCCTTCCGGGTGTTCCGCGAAACAAAACCAGATACAAAAACGCAGCCGAACACGATTCGGGCAATGATTTTCCTGTGCGGTTGGTGGAGTTTATTTCATTTTTGTGACGCGTATTTTTATGTTCCTTTCTCGGGGGCAGGGGAAAGAGTGTTGTGGGGTATTTGTGTTGCGCTTTCGTGAAAAATATCTTTCCCGAGTGTATTTTCTCTCACATCACGCTTCGGGCGGGGTGGGAGTTTGAACGGAAAATCAACCCGTTTGTTGAGCGCGTTTCCCAGTGTTCGTTTGTGTGGCTGAATGTTGTTTCCGTTGTTTTCCTCGTTTGTCTCGCCGCTGCCTCGCAGTAGGCTGGTCGGGTTTGTGCCGAGCTAGCGGTTGCGGTCGCGGGTGGGAGGACGACGCTCCTCGGGCGAACTTTTTAAACCACTTGTGTGTATTTAAAATGCTCTCCCAGTGCTGTTTTACGAGAGACCCGTAGGAAATTTAAGGCATCTGAGGCTGGATGTGTTTTTTTCCCCATTTGGACATTTTTGTTATTGTTGCTTTCTGCGACATTTTTGTTTTTCCTTCTTCCACACAGCCGAGGAAACATTTCACATTGTTCCGTGCGTCCTTAATCGCACCGTTAGCGTGTTGTTATCCCCCAGTTTATATTGTGAGACGCAGTGAGCAAACCTCTGTGTGGCAGATATCCCCACCATCTATTTCGTTTTAGAATTTTCCACCAACCAGCAGCTACAAATCGCACGGCAGCGATGCGTTCTCGTTTGTGAGCGACGGACGTTCTGTATGGGGCTTAAATTTATCGCTCACCCCATCGCATTCAGCGGAAGAATCTTTCAAAACGCAGCGCACGTTTCACGGGCGCTTCTTCTCGCGGTGAAACAAAGTCGTCTTCTTTCCGAAGGAAAAACACGAGCCTGAGATGGACGGAGACGAGCAGCGCGATAAGTTAGCATTAAGGCTACAAATTATGACACAGTTTTCGCAGTGCTCGTGGGGCATGAAAAATAAGTCACATCAGTGTTAGCTTAAACGCTTATCGTGTGCCGCATTTGGATGCAATTTATCTTCGGCTGGCAGCGTTTTCTTTCGCACGTTCGTGGCACGTTGACGAACAAACAGACAAGAAATGGGTAAGCACCAGCCAGAGCAAACTAATTGATTGTTCTTTAAAAGTTTTAAAGATTTGGTAAGGAAGATGCAGTAATGAATACTTTTATGAAAATGTTTCCAAATCGATTGAGCAGGTTGAATCATTCAAAAATTTCAATTCAATTCAATTCAATTTAATGTTGAAATCAAGCAACCTTAAAATTAAAGCTTCGTTTACTCGATTTAATGGCGCCACCTTTGGAGAGGTAGCTGAACTATTGTAAAATATTTAATTATTCAACATTTTATTGTTTCCTTCTAGTGGAATACGTGCAAAACTTACATACAATACATACAGCGATACAATTAAGATCCTTTAGCAACATTTAGAGGCTTTGATACCGTCCACTTTCATATGCATGCTAAAAGATACAATTAAGTCCTCAGAGAAAATCTCCCGCTGAAAAGGACCGAAACTATTTTGTCTACCCCTAGAACATTTTGACGAAAAGTTGCGTCAAAATCTCATACAAACGTTCGGCCCGCTACTCGGCCCGTTAGCAGCACTTTCGCGGCCGAAGGCGAGCGTCGCGTAGCATGCCGTTGCAACATGTATGTGCTACGCTGGAGCGGCTTTCGGATGTTTTGTTTTGTATTGCAAGTGTCGCAGTGCTTTTTGACAGTGAGAAATGATCTTTTTATTAAAACATAAAGGTCAAAAAACTAAAAAATTGTTTTCGAACAGTTGTTTTCTTCCGTTGCCTTCGTGGTTTCGCTTTTGTTGTTCAATAGTCTGTGGATAAAAAATAATAAAATAAAGAAATTATTTTTTTTCTTCAACTTAACAATGAAAATTAATGTACTTACGGTTGCAGTAAACTGATTATTTTTTTGTCCAATTTCGAATGAAAACATCACTATTCCATAGTGAAGAAGTGACGAAAATGGTGAAAAATGATGATGGTGGTGGTGGTGGTGATGGTTCAACGCAGGTGGCGGTGGTGATGGTTCTTTTTCTTCTTCTGGATACTCTAGCATCTGTAATGGGAGAAATTAAAAACAGAAAGAGCTTGGATATTGTTTTTGATCGTGTTATTATAAATTAAATTAATACGCGTTATTATAAATTAATACAAATTAGACAGCCATTCACTTCAAGCAATATTTTGTGCCAGTTCTTCTCGATAGAGATATGAAAATGTTATACCTCCTAACGGCCTAATTATTTTTGAATAATTATTCGTGCATCCCATACGCCAGCGTTTGTAGAATCGTTTATCACGTT
>KI915045.1:6780509-6803906 GCA_000473445.2 Anopheles farauti
CACCCGCTCGGAAATGAGAGAAAGTGTCTAGGATTTGTATGGAAAATCTAGCGAAGACATCGGTGTGTCTCGGGTTTGTATGGATCGAACGAAGATTTCAGGCAAAAAGTATGATGTTGCTCGTTAAAATGTTACCGGGGTACTTTTTGCTCAGCGCCATCTAGTGGAGGGAGGAAAACAGCAAAGTATGCAAACGCACTGCTCATGATGCCATAATTAATCCACACCCTTCATCGCAGCTGTCCGCGAGCGTTCTATACCGAATTCTTTATATATAAAAAAATCCCCGAGCGCTGTGTATTTCTCTACTAATGTGCAAAAGCAAAAAAAGAGCAAACTCGCGCACACACAAAACAGATAAGAAACCGCGACACAACATGAAACATCCACGCCCTGCTTATACACCGTGTCGACTGCTGCTGCCGCTGTGCTTTTCATATTTCGTCGTTTTATTGCCGCTTATAAGCTTTAATTCAGTGCCGCTTCCCACATTCCCTTCCAGCATGAAATGTAGCAGAGAACGGAGTGGAGGGGGATAGAAAAAAAAATTAAGGTGTGGTGTGTTTCGGCCCTCCTCGCCTGCGAAACCCTCGCAGTAAACTTTTCCCCGCCGAAACCCGTAGTCCCGTGGTAGCTGGTATAATTTTCGCGGTGAACGATGAGAACGCCGCCGTCGCCGGCACTGCAGCAATCCGTCGTTGTTCCGGTTCCTCTTCGTACGAAAGAAAGTTCCTTTCCCCCTTATGGTGCGCCATTATTAACCTCTTCCTTTCTGTTTCGTTTTCTGGTGCTTATCGTTTCCTCTGTATTTTATTTTTGTTTTTTTTTCCTCCACAGATGATCGTCAAAAATGCAGATCCCGTGCTGAAAAGCATTTTAATAAGATTATGAGAGGAAGGATATTGGATTACTGTTTACGCGCATTTTGTGCACGACGTTGGGTTTGTGAGTGTTTCAGTACTCTGAAGCGCGTTTTTTATTCCATTGTATGTGATTCTTGCAACCGAAACGAGGCCAACGTCATGACGGGAAGTAAAATCGCACACCACGAGACAACCCGCTACACGCTAAAGCGGGTTCCCTCCCTAAGCCGGGTTGTGTGCCGCTAGCAGGCAGGTTTTAGGTAATTAATTTCCCAACATCATGCAAGTGTGCGTGTTTGTGGGTGGGAAGCAGAAGCGAAGAAAACCTCTCCCATATTAAAAGACAGTAAATTTATCGATGCGGTGGATAAAATCACCGGGCCCTTCTCCACGCATCAAAACTTGTGTAATTACTTTTCCTCACACACATACATACATGAAGGTTTTTTTTTGCTGTTACTAATGGCGCCGAGGTTGCTGTGATCGACGTGGAAACTTGGGCGCTAACGAACGATCGAACCGAACTTTACAGCTGTGTTCATGGTGGAAAGATTCAACCAAATCGAGCGATATGAATTTGGGAAACATATTCGTCCACGCTTACGGTACGGTACGGACGGACGATAGTCTTCAACGACCGTTCCGTTTGACACGAGGTCGGTGGGACTTTCGTCCGTTTGTAAGGCCAGCAGCATCGATGGTGTAAATTGTGTTTCTGTGACTCGTGTTTTAACCTAACGCTCTAATAGTACCCTAATCCATTTTGGTGCCATAAAATCGCTCTCACAAGAATCGGTAAGTTTATAAAGATATATTTTTCACATTTTCAACCCGTCCATTACCGTCCTGTGTTGATTTTCCCTACCGAACGGAGAAAATATTAATCCACCCTTACCCCAAACAAGTACAAACCACGTGAAAGTAAGCCATCCAAACATTTGTACATTTATACCCCTCTCTCACAACTCCCTCATTCGGGGTTTGTTTAAATTATCACGTTTTGTTGACCGCATCCGAAAACCGAGCGAGCGATCGAATGAATGCACGTCCACACCACCCCATCAGCACCATCATTATCGTCGGCCCACGGGTTATCTGTTGGTGTTGACCTACGGCGCATGAATCTTTGTTGCAATACAAACCCCCTCTCAAAAAAAAAAGAAAATACGGCAAAATTATAAATGGTAGTTGCAACACACCTACCCGTGCGAGCATTCATAGGGATTTGGTATGTAACACTTTCGTGTAACACGGGTACACGAAAATTAAATCATACTCCTCGCAGCGAGCGGCCAAAGCCAAACCAAATCCCTACGAAAGCCTCACCCACGGTAACCGATGTTTCTTTCATCTTTTCCACCGACCGTCACCCTCACATGCAATCCGTTTCCGTTTAGCTCGCTTTTATGCAACCAACACCGAAAGAACGGCATAAATTTTCCATCGTCTTGTGAACTGTTGATTTATAGCAGTTCATATGAAACAATATATATATACACGCGTCTCACCTTCCCTCGAGCGCAATAGATATAGCTCCAAAAACGCTGGTATTAGGAAACACCCACCAGCACGTGCTGCAGAGCGTTTGCCGAAAATGGCCATTTGCATTTTCCAGCCAACAGTTTTCCCATGCTCAGCAGAAAAAACAGGCGCTCTATCAGTTCTCCTGGTATGCCTCGCCAGAGTTTGCGAGTGGAGAGGATGGTGCAGAAGCTAAACAATAACAATATTAATAATAATATCCTTCCCACTGCACTCGCATGCAGGAGCTCCGGGCGCACCATAACAGCTTGATGGCGTTCGGCTTAAATCGTCACCATTTTCGCTCGATTGCAGTAGGCGACGGACAAACAGGCAGGTAGCAGCGACAGCAACAGTGGCGTCCGTTGCACTGTTGGGGATAGGCAAGGGCTTAAAGTGGATAATTTCGGTCAATTTAATTATGCAAAATACAAAAATAATTATACATAATACCTAATACGTACATTACTATGTTATTTATAGTCTTTGCTTTTTATTATGTTATTATACTATTTTTTTTAGTCAGGGAAGCGTTTTGTCACATACGTTTGTCATTTTTTCGATCATACCTTTGACTATTAAATTTTCGAATTTTGTTAGCAAAAAAAGATGTTTGTATTGAAATGAAATCATTACTTGTTACCTTCATAATTAATAAATTACTAAATGAAAAGTAAGTTAACCGATATTTGATCTTTAGCATAATTTTTTTTGTTACAAAAACCTATAAAACGTATTGCAAAATTAAATATTTTATTTAAAAAATGAACTAAATCAAAGATATTTTTCAACTGCAATGATTTTCAAAATCTTTCGATAATTTTTCCACCAATTTTTCTAAACATCAAACTGGTAAGCTGCTTTAGTTTCGGTAAGAACTACGATCGGATCGGAGAAATAATAAATAAAATTTTGTAAAATGTATATGGAGGCGCCTGGTGTTTCTTAAATATTCCAGACAATTAATTTTAATTATTTGTATTTCAAATACTCTTCATGTTTTTCAGGGAAAGCTAACATTTTGACCGTACTATATTCCAGCGGCTTAAATTTCTCCCTCAACTCCTCTCTCACTTCCCCACCATACCATATGCATCGTTTCGGTGCGAGTTCGGTTTCCAACTCGCCTACTCCGCTCGTTGTTATGGCTGCACTTTTGGAAATTGTGCTGCCCGTACACACGTCCACTCTTCCCCAGCAGCTCACCTGCAGCAAACGTTCAGCCGTTAGTTGTGTGCCTTTAGCTTTTTGGGGAGCCAGCCCCGGGCAGCTTTTAGTGGCTAAAATTTATATCCATCGCTCGGGCTTTATTCGGCAGAGTGTGTTCGTTTCCCTTCTTTATGTTTTATCTCCGAGCGGTTCTATGCCGTTCCGTTGCTTTTGCTAGATCGTTTCTGACCGCACCGCACACGTATCACGCCATCATGTGTATCTAAATGCTTGCCGGTCAGGTATTAGCGTCGAACCCGGTCGAACTCCTCCCGCGTCGCTTCTCTGAAGGCTGTCTTAGGGTGAGCTAAATAAAAAAAAAAAACAGAACCAACGTGTGGCTCTAAAACAGCACACGTTTTCCTTGTGGTCCGATTGCTGATCTGCACACAACATTCGAGCAACCCAGGGCGCTGAGGATAAACAGTGCCCTCGTGTGTCTGCGTCTCTGTGTGGATAGGATTTATAAATAAATCCCGCGTCCTCTTCTCACCCTCTGACGCTCGCTCTTGCCTTATTTCATTCACAAATATCCACGCCTCGCAACAAATCCACCTGACGACCGAGCCTGGCTGGGAAATAGTCGTGACGACAATTCTTAAAAACATTTCTCCCCACCACCCAACTTGTGAAGGCTCGAAAATCGGATTTACCTTTGGGACCGACCCGGCGTTGGTTGGGGGTGTGTTAGTAAGGAAGAGACAAACAAACATACACACGATCGGTTCGAGGGTTTCGAAACCTTTATGCGTGCGTGTGAGTGTGTGTGTTCCCAAGTAGACACAACGATGACGCCGCTGGCGAACAGCCACAGCAGCTATCAAAGATTTCCCATCCAAACGTGTGCGTGAGAGTGAGAGAAAGAGAGTGCGAGCGAATGAAATGAGATGTACAAATATTATGTATGATTTCTCCGTATTTAAAGCAAGCAGGGATCAGATTTTCGCAGCAGCAACAACATAAAAAAGCACTACACCCTCCGTGTGAATGTCGATGAGAAGTTTCCAGTTTCATCAACACAATCCACTAGCAGGAAGCTGGGAAAGGATATTATTTGTAAGTTCTTTAACCGGTGCATGTATCCTACTTTTCCGAGCACACGAGCAGCTTTAAACGTTTCATCATTTCCGGGTAACGTTAAACCACCTCCCTGGAGCCCATTAAACGTTTACCGTCCCACTGGGACCGAGCGTTCAGATGTTACTGTTTAAAGAGTGGCAAGGGACGATAAAATAAGTAACAGCGGCAGCGGAAAGATTCGGTCGTAGGCTTAGCGTGCGGATGAACTTTAGTGCGATCATTTTTGAGGGATTAAAGCCTAACGTTGATGCTATGATAGAGAACTTTGAGCTTCTTTTCCACACATTCTGGTGCAACTTCAGATGTTTTTCCGTTCTTGTATATCGTGTGCATGATAAACAGATTTAAAATTCATTAAATATGGATAAAGATAATATGATGTACAATTATACAATTATGCTGTTGGTGTATGTGTTATGATTCCACTTTAGCTCGTATTTATTATAATTATATTTTATTTTATCAAATACTTACCAACAGGTTAAATAAATATCAAATAACACCTCAATAGTATGAAGCAATTGTTATTTCCAAAGCATGGATTACTTTGACCACCAAATTTTATGCATTTATGCTGAATTCAAGCTACGTTGAACTCCGAGGAGATACATCGGACGTCAATATTACGAGAATTTGTAAACAAAGAACAAACATTTACCGAACAGACTGTTCGAAATACGTGTCAAACAGTCAGACTCTGATTCTCTTTTATATCGAAGAGGAAATTTCCATCGAAGCTTCAGGCTACTATCAAAATGTTGCCGACAGTAACCTACTCATGCCCTAGCCAAATTTATTCGTTCACCGAGGAAGAGAACGACTTTGTGAATGTCTGGTAGGGACGTTTGATTGTCGAAATGGACACGTCTCGACTTGACATCGAGTTGAGTGCCAGTACCAGGCACTGTAAATGGAAGCAGAAAACGGAAGCTTTCTCTGCGAATCGATATTTTTTTTATTTTGCTTCCAGAGCGAAGTGGGCTTTGATTGTTTTTTAAATATTTTTAAATTAATTAAATTTAAATGGTTAAAAGCCTTTATGGTTATGTAACAATAACAATTTTTAAAGCCGTTTCCCGTAAAACACCCTGTTAAAGCGCCGGAATCCAAACACATGCTTTGATCCCCGCGAACCGCTCTCATGTCGAGAGCGCTTCGAGTTATTTTCATTCCTCATCAACGTAAAGCGTAAGCGCTCGAACAACAATGGCGCCCGATGCGTTCCTGTTAGAATCGTTTCGCTACCAGCACCACTTAGAACGCACACTATTATGCGTCAAAATCCGTTCCATTCGTTCGTACGTTCGGCGATGAAAACGATGAGGAGCCGCTTTTTCTGGCCGTGATGGTGGAGTTCAGCTTCTGGCGGCAGCTGCTAGCGTTAAAAGGTTCAACAAAATTACATAATGCAGTTTAAATTTGATAATTGTGTTATCGTTCCGAGGCAACCGAAAACGGCCATCGGGGCTGATCTTTTCAGCGTGCGGCGTCATGATGATGCACACACTCTGGTTGGACGCGGAAAGTCGTTGGAAACTCTAGCGAACCACCGGAAAATGAACCACCAGCAGCGCTCGGCAACATCGGGAGCATCGGGAACATGCTGTCCCGCGGACAACAATATATAGATATAGGCGTTTCCGGTACACGCAGTCAGACATTCCTACCGGACGTCAGGCAAGGAATCCAAGTAGCCCACCAAAGGATGAAAACCCGTTCATGTATGCAAATTGCACTTAACCAAATTATCATCACCACCGCCGCCGCCGACGAAACGCATCATTATTTCGCCGTATTTCGGCTCGATGGCCGACGAGGCTGACCGGTGGCAGGCGTGCAAATATGGCCTTTTAATTCGTTGTCAGCAACAGATAAAATTTTAAATTCCATTTCCAGACCGGCCCGGTTTCATTTGATATTTTATCAATATTAAAAAGATATTAACACGCCACCGGCCGGTGGATGGGAGGGTTCTGGGGTTTTTGCCCTCACCTTCCGTACAAAAATCATGCCGAAATCACACGCCCTGCTAAATAATGAGATAACCACCGAACAAGACCGGCTACGGCAGGCGAGGGCCGATGCTGATCGCATTTAAATAAGGCTCATCGGTTTTGGACTGTAACTCATATGCGTTTGCGGGTGTTTTGCCGGAAACGCCGGAAGATTTATGTTGATAAAGATAGCAGCAGCGGCAGCAGCGTGGTTGGAGGTTAAATATTGAATTAATAACAACGATGATTATTTTTTAAAATGGATCCATAATAACACAATACCACACGTTAGTGCCACTGGAAAAGCTACCGTGCGTATGGTGAGGGAACAGTTTTACTTTGAAGCAAAATATTATATCCTCGACAAAGTCCTTTATAGAAACGAAATGCGAATTGCATACTTTCAGGCTGTTTGGTTCGTATAATTACTTGACGCTTTTTTTATGAAGAAATAATCGGTAAAATAAACACTCGGTTGTGCTGCATCTACCTTATCGGTAAACTGCATCGTCATCGGTACTTTAAGTGTATAATATTGACCTTGCAAAGCTCCCTTCCTGCCGTGCTACGATTCAATCAAAACTACACTTCCACAACGAAGCCACCATAAACCACCAAACGTGACCAACCCTAAGTTCCATAAAGAAAAGGCATTACAAACGCTTCAAAGTCACACCTCCGGGGTTTCCTTATCGTGTATGCCGACACAACACTCGATGCCACTGTAGACATTACGCGGTAGGCGATAAGATAAAGTAACGCCACCATCCGTGGTATAAAAAGTGCATCATAACAGAGGCGACTAGTTTTGCCCTCGTTCACCAACATGGATTTCACCGGAAAGGTTGTGCTCATCACGGGCGCTAGCTCGGGAATCGGAGCTGCCACGGCCAAATACTTCGCGAATCTCGGCGCTACCTGTGTGCTTGCGGCGCGGAACGAGGCAAAACTAGCGGAAGTTCGTAAAGAGTGCGCTTCGTTGGGTGGCAAAGTGGAACCACTTACGGTCGTAGCGGACGTTACGAAGCAGACAGACTTAGAGCGGCTTATTAAAGTGATCATCGCCAAGTACGGACGGTTGAATGTGCTGGTGAATAACGCCGGAAAGGGATGCTCGGGCACGATCGAGGAGGCGGATTTGGAGCAGCTGGATGATATGCTCAATACGAACCTTCGGTCGGTGTTTTCCCTCACGAAGCTGGCCCTTCCGCATCTCATCGCCAGCAAGGGAAACATCGTGAACGTGTCCAGTGTGGCCGGTACGAACTCGTTCGTGAATCTGATCTCCTACTGCGTGTCTAAATCGGCGCTCGATCAGTTCACACGCTGTGCCGCGTTGGATCTCGCATCGAAGGGAGTGCGCGTGAACTCGGTCAATCCAGGTAGGCGGTGGGGAAAAAATGAAGCTTCCTAAAAGCGGCAAAATCATTCTCAAATTCTCGTTCACTTTACCAGCCGTTATCGTGACGAACTTCCACAAAACGATCGGTATGCAGGACGAAGCGTACGCCGCTTACCTGATGCACAGTGAATCAACCCATCCGATGGGGCGCGTTGGCACGGGGGAGGAGGTGGCCGCTTCCATCGCATTCTTGGCGTGCGATGCGACGGCCAGCTTCACGACGGGCACCTGTCTGCGAGTGGACGGTGGAAAGCATATCCTAACTCCTCGATAAATCATTCTTTCCAACCGTTAGCTGGCCCAAACGTGAGAAAACGGCCTGTTAACAATCGTTAAATGTACGATTTTATCAAGATTTTTCGGTGATAATAAGCGTATCTCTTCCGTTTACAATAATAATCATCTTTTTTCATCTCAATGTTTGAAAATTTTTTGTGAAATAAAAATAAAAATAAATTAAATCATGCCAATTCTGCGTGTTTTATGCATTGCATACTTTCAGGCGCTCGAATCATCAGCGCGAAAGAAAAGTCCAGAAAAGAAAAGATTATTAAATGAATGTAAATGTAATTTACATCGCGATAATATTAATAAATATAATTGATTGGATGCTCCCGATGGTGAATGTAATTTCTCTTCTAACCTTTAAAAATTACCCGAGCAAGAAAAGCCACTTGGAAGATTCCTCTTCAAGAACAAGCTGAGAACAGATAACAGTCTGTAAGGTGCATTGTCACTGGAGTTGAGTTACGTAATATTAAATTACAGCTGGCACTCTGCATCCAAGGTTCGTGTCACGCACACACCTCAACCAAGCGTCTTGTTTTGCGGAACGCAATCTAGTCATGACCAACCCTACCGATACGAACACCAACAAATATTTATCTAAGACACAATGAACGGGAGACTTCTTGATAAGATAAAACCATCGAACCCGTCTCGGTATAAAGCGAACTCCCCGGCAATTGGCTCAAGTTTCTTCAGTAGCGTCGTTCGTCGCGTTCACATTTCGCTATCGAGTGTCGATAATGGATTTCACCGGCAAGGTTGTGCTCATCACGGGCGCTAGCTCGGGAATCGGAGCTGCCACGGCCAAATACCTTACGAATCTCAGTGCAACCTGTGTGCTTGCGGCTCGGAATGAGGCAAAACTGGCGGAAGTTCGTAAAGAGTGCGCGTCGTTGGCTGGGAAGGTGGAACCCCTGACTGTCGTGACGGACGTTACGAAGTTTGCCGATCTGGAACGGCTTATTAAAGTGATCATCGCCAAGTACGGCCGGTTGGATGTGTTGGTGAATAATGCGGGCAAAGGAGCGGGTGGTAGCATCCTCGAAGCCGATCTCGACCAGTTCGATGACATCCTGGACACGAACCTTCGGTCGGTGTTTTCCCTCACGAAGCTGGCCCTTCCGCATCTCATCGCCGTCAAGGGTAACATCGTGAACGTGTCCAGTGTGGCCGGTACGAACTCGTTCTCGAACGCTCTGTCGTACTGTGTGTCGAAGTCGGCGCTCGATCAGTTCACACGCTGCACCGCACTCGATCTCGCCTCGAAAGGAGTGCGCGTGAACTCGGTCAATCCAGGTAGGTGATCGAGAAAAAAGGGATCTTAACAAAGCCTGTCTTATGCCATTCCGGTTTTCTCTACCACCAGCCGTCATCGTGACGAACTTCCACAAAGCGATCGGTATGAATGATGAAGCGTACGAGGCGTATCTGAAGCACTGCGAGACGACTCACCCACTGGGACGCGTCGGAACCGGGGAGGAGGTGGCCGCTTCCATCGCATTCTTGGCGTGCGATGCGACGGCCAGCTTCACGACGGGCACCTGTCTGCGAGTGGACGGTGGAAAGCACATCCTGACGCCACGATAAATCAATCTCAATTAGTTTGATTGGAGGCGATCTGATTTATGGCCAATCGTCGACTCGATTGGAGAGGTAATAAAATGGTGATGAACGAATCAGCTCAAGCAGTTATAGCAATTTTTGTTTCACTACTTACACATTAATAAAATCTATCTGTTAATTCAGCTACACTTATAATTCAGTATGCACAGTTTTTACATTTAAAAAACTCTATTGTTAACCGAGAAACATGATTTATGTGGTGGGTATTGCATACTTTTACGACAAAATGAGTCCAAAAGTACGCAAAGGATATAGGATTCCCTTCATTTATCAGCTGAAGTCAATAAACCTTCAGGGGAAATTCTATTTTTGATGACATATTTTCCCACTGATTTAAGCACAGCTAGCAAAGTTTTTGCTAGAAGATTCCAGTATTTAAATTGTGACATCAAAGTAACCTTTTATTTGATCTTTCGACCCAAGAATGTCACTTCAGGTTTATAATTTATTGTGCAATTCTTGGTATTCGCCTAAAAGTATGCAATCGCTAATTGCTGCATTTATTTTTACTGCTAATTAGGTGCTATGTGTTAAATTATTCTTTAAAGTTTAATCTGTTGTAGACAAATACCCCAAACGATTGAATTTTCGCACAGTCTGTACGACAAAATTGCCTACTTTTAGACGCTAGGATGCATTTCACGGTATTGAGAACCCAAATTACCTGGCACCAATGTATCCCAGCACTTAATTGCGTGTACCAAACCCGGAATTCCGTCCATCATTTCCTACGGCGGCCAAGTGTTTGCCCGATTTCGGACGCCCGTGTCGGAAGGATCCATCGGCCAAGAAAACAGTTCATTAAACGCACACCTTGCAGTGTTTGTGTCCACGTTCGTTCCACCCTGGTCACTCAGCAAATTGGCAGGAATATATTATGCGCTTGTCGGTCGCTTATGTCGCCATCGGTCTCGGGAGTTCGTCAGCGTGTGGCCACCAGGAGCATGGACGAACTGTGCAGGAACTCCATTAGTCTCGGAGATGTTCTAAGAACCGATACGGGAGGCCGTGCGTTGTGGCTTCCACACACACACACACACACACAGTACAGCGTGTTTGTCTTCGGTCTCGTTAGATTTCAATCTCACGACCTTCTTCTCTCCACGGTGAAACGCTTTGAACGGCCACCCAGTAGTGAGTCCTCACTAGCTCGTTTCCACCTCTAGCGGTAGCGTTTTCGAAGGTTTATGTCTTGTTCGTCTCATTTATTCCGGGAAAGGGAGGGAGCGAGCGCACGAACGCGGGGAACGCAGCAGGACATTAATTTTCGCACTGCAACCGGTTCGTCGGTTCGCCCATTCCGAGCTCGAGTGGATGCGCTCGTCCCCACGGCAGCTGCAGCTACCTCGTGTGAGATGCATCTTAAGCAAACATAAACAGAAGCCAGGCGAATAAATAACACTTTATCCTTTTAAACGCGTCATGGTGGTGGTGGTGGTGTACGCCGGCCGTCGCCGATGTTTATCTGCGAGGCTTTCGCTCGACACCGGAACCGGAGCGTTGTTCTACCGGCCGGGCCGGGGTCTGTCTGCAGCTGTCGTGTTCGCGACCGGCTGCTGCCGATCGCAATTTCCAGCTTCGTTTCGGCTGCGGGAAAGCTTTTCGCGATTCATTGCTGCGATAGAAAGACAAAGCGGGTGGCGTGTGAGTTTATGTGTGCGTGAAACATGCTAGCGCTCGCTCGGCTCGCCTGTTCCAGCCCGTACCGTACCCCGACGGTCCACCACTCCGGGGCTCACAATCGGTGGAATTTATCGTACGCTCATCAATAATCCGCTCAACCGGAGCACGAACCGTTCCCGATTTCGAACGACCGTCCGGGAAGCCCTCCGGGAGGGGCGGCAAAAATGGTAGGGTTCGAACAAAGCAAAAAAAAAAAGCGCACAGAATTGGATGGACTCTATCTATTCGCCACTATTTTCTCCACAAGCACGCCCGGCGATCGTATCGCGCGAGTCGAAATTCCGGGAATTTCGCAACCACTCGGCTCGGTTTGCGAACCACGGAACGGCTCCGGAATTGTTGCAGGAAAACAGCACCACCGGAAAAGGGGTACACATTCGTGCGTACGACTAAGCACTTAACAACCGCAAGGACTAAACGATACCACCAGCGCACCGATAAGACGTGACAAGCTGCTGATGGAATCGCGCACGTTTTGTGTCCATTTTTTAACGCTCTTTGCACAACATCCGTTTTGGAGCATGGGAGGAAAAAAAAGAGTTGGGCAAAACAAAAAGTATCGAAATGGTAGCTCAGTGCTCGAATCGCGTCTGCTTCACAAAGCGAGCAGATTTAATGCCGAAAGGATTACACCCGAATGCTTCCACGTTACATTACGCCGCTGCTGCTTTGTCACGCTGGTTTTGTTTTCCATTTTTCTTCCTGCCACCGGGACAGTTAATTGAAAATGGAAAATCTTGATGTGTAACCCCACCCGACCGGTGAGCGCATTATTTGCAAATCAATCATGTCATCTACCACCGCCGGAAGGGGACGCAAAGAGGGGTCCGTGCGCTCGGTACGGACGGTATAAATTGATTTATAAACCACATCACGAAAGATACAAACTTTCGCCGGGAGCGTTGAAGCTGCTGCTGTATTGTGGTGCAGCAGCGGGTGCATGTTAATTAGTAGTTAAACGAACGTATGGAAAGCCGTGAAACACGGTGTAACCCGGAGGGGAAGGAAAGGAAAGGCCCACTTTCCGGTGTTCATTAGCGATTCAAATGCTTGCCATCAATAATTCATACGCGAAAGAAGGCAGCACATAAATCGCGCGGCAAAGTTAGGGTAACGGGCTTTTACGATCCGCTTCCCCCTGCTTGCGGGTACAGCGCTTCATTTCCGTTCCGGCGTTTGTAAATGTGCTTGTGAGAATTTTTTCGCTTTCACCCAATTGTAAAGCAGAACGTTTGAATTACTAACCACAGCAAACTAAATGCTGCGTTTATGATTCATCTAGCGTTGAATGAATCGATCGCTTTTGGAAGCGATAAAGCGCAGCAGTTGCGATCTATATTTAATGAGCCTGAAAGGTATGCAATACGCACACAGTGTCTTCGAATGCAATGCGTGATGCATAAGTTTCGGGCGCTGGAGCACTGATTGCAATTGAAATGTGCTAAAAACACAGGTTAATAAAAAAAAATCTTTCCCTAAAAAGATGGAGGTAAAGAAGAAGCCGAAGAGGTCATCGTACAAATGGCATACATTTTTACGCTTTTCTTTTACCCAGCCCCAAAATAAATTCATGTTATCCCTGTTGAAGATTGCCAGAAAAAAATCCCATCAAAATTAATATAACCTCCTTCTGGAAGGCATCGAGATAAAGCCATTTTAATGCCTTCATTTTACCACTTCACCTACCTGTACACAAAAAAAATATAAAAAAACGCCAGACAATCCATCAGTATCATTTCTACAAAACTGCTCGATCAGCGAAACGTGACACTGTGAATTAAACAAAACGCTTCTGCAGCACGTGAAGCACGTGCAATAACGTCCCCGTTCCTTTGCATCCTATCAACACATGAGACAAACGCGTGTGCTTAAGAGCGCACTAACAAAAAACTGCCATAAAATATCCTTTGAGGGTAAAAAGTGGATTCCTAAAACGTTGAAAAACCCATTGCGCACCTTTCATCGAGTTGGCCTCCCATTTCTAGGACGTGTTGTAACTCCACAATCCTCCCATCCTCGGACACTCGCACCCGCAAGGGACATTCGGTCAACAAACATCATGCGGATAGTCCTTCCGGCAAATATCCTTTCTTGGGCGCTCTTATCACACCGATCCGATCACCGGGTCCGAAACCCCGGTGCGAAGGGACGAGATGCGTGCGTACTGCACGTCTTATGGTTACATGGGCCGATGGCTTTTAATTTTCGGGTCCAGCTCGATTTCCATCGCATTCCGTGTTCCATCGCCGTGCGTGTGACGGTGACGTGCCGTTTTGCTTCGACCGACCCTTTTGGGTGGTCGGTGGCGTGTGTATTTTTTTGTTTTTTGGGTGAACTAAAGTGTCTTACTACAAAACTCGCCCCTCCGAAACTCATTCCCAGCTCCGGCAACACAAACACACGCATAGCTAAAGGGGACCTTCCACGTTAGGTTTTCTTTTCGTGTCATTCGACGGTCGGTAGCAATTCTTTTTCGCGTGTCGTCTTGCGTGTTGCGCTCGGTGTCTCCATCTCTAGTTTTTTCTTCCAACACCAGGGGAGCGGCGATCTGGATTCAAGGGCTTAATAACGCGTTCGTGGCCGCTTACATACACTTATGAGTTGTCCAGTTTTCGGGGTGTGTTTGGCGCTTGTTTTGAGCATGATTAGTGGCCGCCACCAGGCCAGGTGAAAGTGGGAAAGGAAACGGATCCGTTAAATTAATTGCATTACCACATGTGTAAGAAACATGTGTGTAAAAGAGAGAGAGAGAGAGAGAGAGAGAGAGAGGAGGATGGGAGTTGTGGCCTCGCAAAGAGTGGTCTGTTAGTCCCGTCAACAATCACGCAGTTCGTGGCTAATTCCATCGTTAGACCGCGATGAGCCGCACCGGCAAGGAACTGATCGTTTGCTTGGTGAAGCAGGTGTGTTTCGGTGTGAGGGTAAACCCAAAAGTTTCTAACCATATTTGCAGTTCATTTAAACAAGTTTTCTCAAGCTATCAGGGTAAATTTGACGCTTATTTTGGACAATAATGAACAAAAAATAAAATAGTCGCCTAAAGTTATGCAATGCACTTCATATTGAATGAGCGTTTGGTAAAACAAAAATTAAATGAATTCAAATGCATACTTTTAGGCGTTCGAAACTTTTCTTCACTGCAGTAGAAGACTCCTATACATTTATGCCTTAAGCATACCTTAAATAAAACATCTTTTTCAAAAAAAATGCTCCAAAAGGTCCAGACATTGTAGTTTCACCCTCACCGGTAGCGGGCAGTAGTGATGTAGTCCAAACAACACGCATCTAAAATTAATGAACCCCGTTCCTGTAATCCCACTCCCGATTATCACAACATTATCTCCCATCCACAAACCAGCCAACTCCGCTTAGGTGAGTGCTGTAGGAACCGTTTATCGGTATTTTAATATTTTTCCATACTTGAGTATGGCCACAAACACACACACACACGCGCACCTGTGGTCGATAAATTCCCTGTGATTCCCGGTGCTGATTGCTGACTGTAAATTACACCCAAAATAGTAAAGCAAAAAAAGGAAACGAGGCTTTCAAACAAATTTAACCAAATCAAACACAAGCGAAACTAACCGCACCGAAAGCGACGGGGATCGCAGCACTATAATTTGGCTTCCCGGCGGGTTTTAAAAGATTTCGTACAATTTTTTCTCCTCCTGCCTTCACTTCCCAAAAAAACGGCGCCGTCGGGAGCCTTTTCTTTGCGTGACACGCCATGCTAAACCGCGTGAGCTCACCCATTTCACGGAAAACTAGATCGGGGTAGCTAGCGAAAGGGGCAGGAAAAAAGAAACATTTAAAACGACAAACGCAAACCGGGTGCAAGTGCCGAAAGTGCTCTCTCGCGGTATGCAAATCCTGGAAGCCTGGCCGCACGGCAAGTAAAACCACATCTGCGCCCCTTCCGGTTCACTAGCAGGAGTTATTTAATTATGATTTAACTTTAAACGCAGCAACGAGCAATCTCTCTGCCGGTCCACTAATTGCAAACCATCACCACCACGAGCACCAGCACCAGGCGAGGCCATTGGCACGCAAACTCACTCCCGGCACTCCCGGTGCACGGCGAAAAACCGCCCCGAACGAGGGCAGGTTTGAACGGGTTTGACGGGAGGAACAAATTTGCGTGAAAATATGTCCCATTTCCATGCCACCGGTGCTCTCTGGTTGGCAAAATTTGCACCACACCCCGAGGCTACCTTAGCGAGCAAATCGCAACGGAAAACCGAACCCGATAGTATCATCGTTTCGAGTGTGCTTTAAATCACGGCACACATTGCAGTTCGATAGCATACCAAACAGGCCTTCGGATGGTGGGGTGCTGGAACCCATTTTACGTTTAATAGGTCATTAGAAAGCTGAAAGGTGCTATCTTTCAAGCCCGACAACGCCTGGGTGCGACAATGGGTCGTGTGTTAAAAGAAACGTCTCAATATCACTACTTGAGATGATTAAAATACACCGCTTTGCATACCTCCCGGGCGCAAATGGGTACTCTCTAGCACTTTATCCACCAGAAACTGTTAAAATCGTTCGAAACGATGAAAGCTTCACCAATAAAGTGTTTTTTGTTGAATTAAAAAACAAAACCAAAGCACACTCACGATAGCTATCACATTCGGAACTTCGAACCGCTCGGTAATGGAGTGCAAAGCTAAGGCGAAGGAACATTCCGCACGTCGTTTTCACCAGCACACACGGTGCGGTGTGCCATTTAGTGATAAAGACCAGTTTTTGAGGCACCACCAATGGCCGAGCGGGTGGTGCCTAAAATATTAGAAAATAATCCTTAATCGATCGAAGCAAACCGGCAAAACCCGTTCGATAATGTTTCGGGCGGCCAAACTATTGTTCTCGCAAGCCGGCTGGGCTCCATGGGGCAGAATGTTGATTTTAAGCAGCAGAAAACAGATCGTACGCCGTCGATAAGCATTTGCACCGTCGCTACCGTGAGCGGATAGAAGAAGCTGATTGTGTGCTTCCCGTCCCGGCTTTGGTTTTTTTTTATTAAATGACTCACTGACGGCCGCAAGGCGATCGGACCGGACCGAACCTGCACCCGGTCGGTCGGCGAATGGGGTTTTATAAACTCATTTCCATTCTTGCGACTTGGGCGTACAACGGCGAGACCGGTTGGCATTCAAATATGGACACGTGTGAGGCTCGTACGAGCATCGGTATCGAGACATACCGAGCGTCATATTGGCATAAAACCGTCCCCATCCCTCGAACGTCCGTCGCCCGTCGGCTCGTGCTCCATAATTGGATCCATACATTATGGATAATTATTAAAATCAATAAAAGGGATGGTAATTGAAAGCAGGAAGGGGAACGCGGGACAACCGTGCTGCACAGACGGAAAGAAAACGACCCGTTCGCCTTTTTGCCAGCCCATTTGGTGTGGCCGTTATCCTATAAAATATTATTTTCGGTTTTGTATTTTTAATTATACCTCTTCAGCATACTTTTAATCGATCATATCGATGGTGCCAAGTGAACAGGGTTGCGTTATGCCGCATCGAACCCGAATGGTCGATTGTCCATTCGTACGGTGTACTGGGATGCTGCTCAATTTAACTCCCTGCACTCGACTCGGTTCAATTGATTATCGATCGAGATTGTGAGACTGGGCGGCACGAAGAAAGCGAACCCATCGCAGCGAGTGTGCGGTGCATGAAAAACATACTATTTTCTTGTGCCGCAAACGGTCAACGGCCGATGAAACGCGCCGGAGAACCTGAGAAAACATATTCCGGCTGCTGGATGGAGGCGCCCGGTGGTTCGTGTTTTCCAGCGTGGTTTGTTTCCCGGACTGCCTAGCGCAATCGATATCGTATCGAAATTTTAGGCTATTTCTCGTATCGAGTTTTCCGTACTGACGAACTGATGATGATCATTATTGTTGAAGCTAATTTTGTGCGAGCAAAACGAGATGTTTGGGATTGGAGATAATGGTAGGGTTCATTGGTTCGGTAATACCACACGAACGGCCCATCAAGTATGATAGAAAATAAGGGAAAACCAACGCAGAAGGAAAGTAGTTTTTTGTGTATCCCAAATTATTCCAACGTTAGAAGTTTATATCATGTAGAATTCGGTATAAATTCGGAATTCTCGACTAAATATAAAAATGCTTTCAAAACCTGTAAAATCACTCATTGGAACTTTTCAATTAAAGATGCTTATTAAGCTGATAAAGCTGCATAAAAAATGTAAAACTACATGCAATGTGTAAATTTTATCAACAAAACTTGATAATTCAGTCCAAATGATGGAGTCCGCTTAAAAATGTTATTTTAACATTTTGGTTTGTGTCTCGGATAAAATCAACCCCTAGAAGTATGCAATGTTTTGTCACTGCAGTCACCTATTTGAATCTGGTTTTTAAATATTAAAGCACTTACACATATTTTTACTTCTTAGAGCATAGAGCACAGTATAATCTTCAGCGAACAATAATTCAACTTACATTTTTATTTTTTCTAAGCACCACAATTACCTGAGACGCAAACCTGTGCCACGAAAGAGGGAATTGAGGCATCTTTTCCTATCACTCGAAAAAACATAAATTCCTCCTGCTATACTTCAGTATTGTACAAACACTCCAGCCGATAGCGATAATTTCGTCTGTCATTATCAGAACAAAAGTGAACGCGTCGAAGCAGGTGTGCGTCAAAGTTCCTGCCCTCGAACTTGCTGACATTTCCACCGTATCTTTGGATCACATTTACTCCCTGCTAATACTTTGATGAACAACACGTGAAGATGTCGCCAGCAGGACAGCAAAGTTTCGGAAAGTTCCTCAGCGAAGCTAGCACAATACGATAAAAAGAAGCGAAAATACGCACTCGCATTGACGACACCACAGGGCAGGGTTATAAATTTTCCACCATCTAATTTGCGACATCAGCGATGTGTATCGTTTCGGGACGTTATGGGGAGGGAAGGGGTGGGGAAAAAATCCAAGCAATAATTGTCAAAAGATGAAGGACGACGATGACGATGATGCGAAAGCGTCCCACACGGCCACAGGAAGGTTCTGTAACGTTAACAGGCCCACCGGTCTCCCTCCAGCCATCCATCAAGCTCAAGGCATAAAGAGGCATGCGACAGGAAATTGCACCGTCCGCGCTTTGCTGCCTTTGGTACGACAAAAACCACCATGACGGGGCCGATTCGAGCCACGACGCGTGCTCTCGGCTATCGCACATTTGATGCATAATGAATTTCTGTTTCCGGCCGTCGGTACGACGGTATGGTGGTCATTTCCGGTGAAATACACGTGATGCGACCGAGCCGAGCTGAGTGGAGTGTGTGGGACGAAATTTAAGACTTATTTCATCCACCATTGTCGCTGGAACCGACGGATAAGTTCTTCATGCGACGCTCGCTAGTGCTCCAGTGACCTAGGACGTACATTCTTTGCGTTCGTGTGTGGAAAACGCGTTCCGATGTTACAGCTCACTCGACGCGCGTATGTGTTAGGTCCTCCGTCTCGACGTTCTCCGGTCTGTCAACCGACGTTCTTCAACAGCGGCCCGGTGATTTTTGCACCGAGATGTGCACACGCGTGTGTACGCTCGGCAAATGCACCTTTTGTTTGAGATATGTTCCAATCTTCACCGTGCAAACCGACCCATCCAGGCACAATCTAATAAATATTAAACGAAACCCAGCTCCGACACGGGTCGGGTTGGTCGCGAAATGAGCGACTCCGTCCGGCCTCCATGGAGCCGCGATTTTGTGGACATTTTGCGGACGGATACTGCTGTCGGCGCTAGCTACCAAGTCTACCAGGTCTAAAGGCCCAAAAGACACACGAGTCATTCGCTATGCACACCATTACACCACACCTCACACCTCCTGCCCGTAATGAAACGATGCTCCCGAGGAAAGCTTCCCGGGCACCCACGCGAAAACGCCACCCGTGGGGCGAAATTCCACACCCCAAAGGGCGTGCAGTTTTGTTGTTTTTTCCGCTTCTTTTCCCATCACCATAAAACAGTCAACAATCTGGTGGTTCGGTTCTTTTTTCCCTCCTTTTTTAGTGGTTCTTCAGCTCGAGCAGCTGCTTGTGAGTTGAGTTGGGATTTTTTCTCTTCATATTCTTTGCTCACTATCCGCTCCACTTCTGGGTGGCATCCGGGTGGGGTGTGGAGCTGTGTGTCGGTGGCGTGTTAACACAGGTCCACCTGCCCGTAATTGTGTGCACTTTTATCACACACCCGGCGGGATTCTCTCCCGTTTTTTTTTCTACAACCAGCCAGCTCGAGACGTCCGCATCGTGTACAAAGCTGGTGTGCTGCTGACGGGGAAATAATGCAGCAGATTAAATTTCCTTCCTCACCAGAACACACGGAGCACTCACACACACACACAGATGAACATTCCATTGAATCTCGCCCGTCATTCGGACGGATGGATAAGTGCAGCGTCCAGCGTCTTCTTTTATTGCTTACATCCTTTATCTATTTTTTGCGTTAAAATGTGCATCAACCAGTTGTGTTCCGATCATACTGGCACATGTTCGTTCACGTTGTCCAGCCCGGCATGTGCATGTGTGCCCCTCCCAAACCACAGTTATCATATAATTCGCCTGAACGGACGACCTAACGGGGTTCGACGAACAAATTGCTTCCGGTTATGTCCGGCTGTCAACATTACGTTTTATGCTTTTGACGTTGCAAAGTTGACGGGCGCTTTGCTGGGTGAGAGAGGAATTTGTTGGAATCGAGATCGGATTTTTGTTTTGTTGCTTGCTTTGGATTTTGTTTTCTTCTTTTCACTATTCCCCAACAACGACTTAATTAAGGGTACAACGATGGATGCCATTTGTTCGACCAATTTCTTGGAATAATAAAGCACACGAAAGCTCGCCCGGTTGGTCTGGTAGTTAGAAGGATAAACTGGGTGAAAAGGAAACACCGGTTTGTTGGATTAAATAGGAGCGCAGAAATTGGATCGTGCAAATCATGCAATCTGTCCGACAAAAGGGTTTTAATTAATTATTAGCCAAGGCTTGATCACACACGGGTTGCTGGTAGTGAAAATGGTAGTTTGAGGTGAAAATGTAACGATGACTTCGGTGTCGTTCTAGTCTAGTGACCATTAAGAAGAGTTTTATTAAGATCAGGAAAATAAAGAGTAGTGACTCTCGCTTTTCTATGCTGTCTAAATGATGAAATTGTACAATAAACAATAAACCAAAATGTATTCTACTTAAAAGACACCGAAGCTTTTTCACATCCCTTGGTTTAGTATATGCACCTATGCAGTTGGCAGTTCAGTTTCTTTAATAACGTCAATTAATGTAGTTAATTCTATAACAAACTGACAAATTAAAAATAATTGTAATTAAAATAATTCAAAATGTCCAACATAGCATACTTTCAGGCGCACATAAAATAATATTATTTTTCAGCATTGCTAACACATAATTTTTTCCAACAGTTTTGATTTAAATAATAATCGGAAAGAAATTTCAAGGCACCGTAATGTTTTTAACAATGTCTCGCATATAAATTGTACAATTGTTTCTAGTAAGTAACAAATAAAATAAAACTGAAAAGCAAATTTCATCTCCTTAAACAACTCCTTCCCGAATTGATTGGGCGTTCTTCCGTTCCGCTTCAGTCACTTTCAACGATCGAAACCTTCCAATGAGCGCCAGCATTCCACGCGTACCAAGCTAGGGTACGGAATTAAATTAAAAATTCAGAACACCACTGTCCCCAATCGTTACGGGTTCCAGGTTTGAAAATTGAAAGAGAAACATCTCACCCCGCGCGCTGAGATTTTTTTCTCCGCAGCATCACACGCGGCTTAACTGCGAAGGTGTGACGCTGTGGTGTCAATAAATTTAATGATCCACAAACCCCGCCACCGACCGGCGCGAAACCGGTACGAAAGGAATTTGTCTTTTTGCGTAGCTGTCGAGCAAAAACGGCCCCAGTTTCGGACGCGGTAAAAGTGGCATAAATGCCGGGCAAAATGTTCATTCAATCGGGGGCCGGCTTCGGGGAAATGGACAGCACGGACAGATGGAAAAGTTGTTACCGTCGGCCCACTCCAAGTAAAGAGGGAGAAAATAAAACACACCAAACACAAACACACACACACACACACAATCCCACCATCCACCGGAATGAATCAATTTTTATGACAAACTTTAAAAACCGGCATCTTCTCATCGGCGAAAGCGGTTCGTTCGTCCAGAACCGCAATGAATGCCGCGAAAGTGAGCCTAGAAGTGATTTGGTGACGGACGGCGGCGGGAAACGTCCCACCGGCGCTCCGGGGGCTGGGGTTGAGCTTTCACGCCCATTTTAATGCGACACAATCACTGCCACGCCACATCCTCGGAAGGTGTGACCGGAAGAAAGACCCCGGGAAGCTGAATGGCACCGCCACCCTTCGCAACTGCCTGCGCAATAAATCTCAATAAAAATCCACTAACTTATTCATGTTGCGGTCGTTGGGTTGGTGGTGTTTTCTTTTGCTATTCTATGTTGTTGTTTTTTTTAGGTTTGCGCTTACCGCAGCTGTCATGTTGTCGAATTTGTTCGCAAATTCCGCAACGTTGTCGGGAGGAAAGGAAGGTGAGGGTGGAGGGGTGGCTGGGAGCGATAGGGCAGGATGTTGTTCTTTTGGGGACGATTAAAATGGACGCGATATTGTTGCGGACCAGCGCTGGAATCGGACCTCTGATCCGAAGGGGACAGACATTTGGTAGTTAAGAGACGATAGGTCAATCACGGAATATGCGGCGAAAATTATGGGAACTGTTGTTTAAAAAACGCTTCCTAACTGCAAGGCAACGATGGGAATATTAGCTTGTTATGATGTTATGATTTTTTACCTCATTTTTTTAAGAGTTTTATGACTTGCGAAAAAAGTCCCAAACTGTGTAACACTTTGGTCTTTATAGCGTGAAATAATATTCAGTTTTGAACCCTGTAATCACTGATAAACGCTCCAAAATCGTCACTTTAATCAAACATAGCACCCAAACAACCCATAACCGGGTGACAAAAAAAAACCTATCCCACCTCCCTGCCACCTACCGTTCACCCCACAGCAACCTTTCACTCGCCATTCAACCACACTGTCGGCGTAATTTATTTGCTTGTTTTTCCCAAACCCAAACCGCGCACCGTTTTGCTCCATAAACCAGCAACAACGGGCAGGCCGGAAATAAATAATATTTCCCAATGCCCATTATTCCCGCTTCAATCAGGTGAGCTGGTAGGGAAGCTGGAGCGATAGAGACGGGGTGGAGATAGAAGGAGAGTGAGTGAGCGAAACCGGGAACAGAACAACAACACCATCCAGTGTTGTATTGCTGCAGCCGCGTCGTGTCATCTTTAAATCTTCACAAAACACACACGCACATACACAGGTAGCCGCCGCGCATTTGCAAGCGGTGCATTGCAGCAAAAACATTCAGTCCTTGCCCTCCCTCCCGCCCCTTTTTCTCTTCCAACAGCGTGCAGGGAAATTGCGGCCAAGAAAATAAGACCACCAATGAACGACTGCCGTGGCTGCCGTGCCGGTCCGCAGGCCATTCTAAGCACCGGAAATCATTGATTATTGTACCGAAACTGAGAGAGGAGGCTTGTGAGGGGGGTGGGGGGGGGGGGGGGGGCAAAGCACGGATTGAACTTTACGGGCAGTTATTCTTAATGTGTTTGTGAGAGAGAGCTGTGTGCTGTTTTTGCTT